>JAEIIG010034512.1:0-28894 GCA_018904695.1 Drosophila parvula
CTTTAAGTATGACTGTTATGACGTTTAATAGTTATTTTTGAATTACAAATAGTTCAAGGAATAATGCTCTTATTTATCTAAAATTATTTTTAATCATGAATAATCATAATATCCTATAAATTAACCTTTAAAAACAAGTATTTTTTGCCACTGTACAATCAATTGCTTGCGGCTTTTGCTAGGGCCCCAGAAAAACTTAGTTTTTCACAAAACTTATTTTCTTATTTGTTTTGTATCATTTTTTTCTGTTTTTTTGTTGAGTAACGGCCCTATAAAAATAATGTGGCAATGTCCTTGCGGCTCCAAAATTGCAAATTGCACTTCTTGTGCCGAGCCGGCTTGATCGAAATTTAGTGGCAAAACTTCTTAGCAGCTGGTCGGCGAAAAGTGTGTCGCATAAAAAGCCAATTAAGTGACATTCGATTGGTTTGCCCTGCATACCCAAGCAGATTGCGCGACAAACTTGTTATCCTGTGAAGAAAAAAAAAAAGGGACGATGCCACGCCCCAATCATAAATATAAACAACGCGACGCCGCGACGACGACTATGACTTTTCCATCTAAAATGGAAATCTGCCGGTAACAAGAACATGCATATTTTCCCGGCTCGTGTTGATTTTTCCCCGCCCCCCCATGTCCGACCGTGCCACGTGTGTTTGCTTATCAACTGCAAATGCATGCAACTAGCGGCGGCAGCAACAACGCGAATAATAATACCAACAAACAGCTCAGATAGGCAGTGAAACAGCGAAACAGCGACGTGTTGCTGCTGCTCCCTTCTGCCGTCAAGAAAAACGAGTTGTTTCCGGCACTCAAACACTTTCTGATTGCAGTCCCGAAAAAAAAGCAAGCGAACGTAGTAAAAAAAATGGAAGAAAAGTCGGGGGAAAAAATATGCGCAAATATGCAGCACTTTTGTTGCCGACACTATAAATTTAAATGCAATCGCATTACACGAAACCAACAAATACATATGTATACGATATGCAACATTCTGGAATGGGATTTCGGGTGTGTCTCTGCGTAATTTATGTGGCATGCTTTACGGGGTTCGATGGCTTACGAACTTGAACTTGGCCCCTTAACGAAATTACTGCCGCGATTTAAAGGCAATAAGGAAGATGCGATATAACGACACAAGGGAGAATATGATATTATGACATAAAGGGCGTGCTCGTTTTTATATAGAGAGTATCGTTATTTTTGATATTATATATCAAAGGTAATGTTAAAATGCCTTAGGTAAGGAAAAGTTAGATTCCTTGTCTCTCAAAGGTACAAAAATATTGAAAGATTATATATATCGAAATTGGAATTGTCGGAAATTATCGCATTTAATGTTAAAATATAGATATCGATATCGATGTGGAAAACTACTTTATAACTAAACTTTAAATGATATAAATGAAATGACCAACTTAGGTCAGATATGATATAAATAAAACTAAGTTGGTCAGATATATAAAAAAAATATCGATTTAAGGCACATATCGATACCTCAACCTTAATTAATCGTCTTCTCATCAAATATCGATATGGTATATATGTACATATATATTCATAATTGGCTTGGGAAAATATTTAAATTCATATTAATATTGTATTATTATAAATCCAAGAAAACTGCATACAAATTAAGAGTTGTTATACTTAAACTTAGTTATAATACATTCTTGATATATCAAAGTCTTCTTTAATTTTTTCAGAACCTTCCCATTTAGGTTACACACTTTATAAAACTCTTTACAATCTTAGAAAATTTGCGAATTGGATTTTGGGAACATTTTCATCTATATATGTACATATATTTCGCTTCGGCCGGATGATGTTGACAAGAGCCGGAAAACAAATTGAAAACTTGATGTAAATAATGCTGACAGAAAACAAAGCTAGCTAGCAGCTGGGATTCGGGCTGCTTTCTTTTCGTTTGTATTTAATTTAATGCATTCTGGCCATCAACATCATCATTGTAATAAACTTTCAGTCAGTTTGGCCATTGTTATTACTTTTCAAACTCTCTGGCTCAGTCTTTCTCTCAATTTCCCCATTGCATCCAGTGTCTCTCTGCATTGTGCATTTCTTTGTCTGGCTTGGGGAGAAGTAACTTTGAGCAAATAATAATTCAGACCAGACCAGGCTGAGGGAGAGGAGTGAGGATTCTGGCCAGGGCGGAGACGGAGAGCGGCACACAAATTAATGCGCAATCAACTAGCGAGCTCGGCCACAGGACCGCTCATCAGTCAAAGCCTTTTAGTGGGCCAAAACTTCGCCCCATTTGCCTCTTAACTTGGCTTATTTATGTGCGTCGGCTGCAGGAGCCATGAATTGACTTTGTGACTTTAGAGTTAGGCGCCCTGCCAGTGGTCTTCCCTTTGCCATCTCTTCCATAATGTGCCTGACAGTCAATCCGCCCTCTCAGCTTTTTCCCTAATTCAGCAGAGCGAGAAAATAGGGTTACTTAAAGTTAAAAATTAAAATAAAATATTAAGCAAGGAACTATGTTTAAATTCGTAAAATAAAATCCGTATATATTATTTGAAAAATGTATCTGTATTTATATGTATATTTTTACAACCATGTACTCTCTTTTCTGCTGGCACACTTTCCCCACAGTGCTGCGTGTGTGTCAATGGCAGGGACAAGGACATTGTTGCAGGATCTGTTTGCCACATGATGCACTTGCTGCCACCAGGCGGCGCACAATATGTCTTTTGATTTCCGCAGACTGAAAGCCAACCACAAGCCGCAAGATTGAGGATGATTTGAAAGCAATACACACTGCACGCCGCTACCATTTGGCCTTAAAGGGTGGAAACGTTTTCAGTTTTTCTCCCGGGGAATCGTACACAAGCGCAGGAAAGATAGAATTGTGCAAGAGCATTCGGAAAACTCTCCATTTGGAAAATCTAATGGGAAAGAGGGACTATCAAAATGCAGTTTGTGCCCTCTACTAAAAAAGGTTTATATATTAGGCATGAGTAATTGCTGGGAAATTTATGTTTTTGCCAAATAATTTATATTACATTTATTCCCTTGTAGCTTATATTATAATTTATGCACAATTATTTTAACATTACCCACCGATACATATTTAATAAACACCAAACATATTTTTACATTAAGGAATTTAGCCATATAGCAATTCAGTACACTAACCTTCAATTAATTCCCAAAATAGGAAACAGCTTAAATACAACAATTATATTTCCATTGGGAATTATTCATGACTAATGTAAATCCCACAAGTTTAGGTTAATAATTGCTTAAATACAACCTATCTCTGACGGTGGCACAGGTTATAATGAAATTTGATTTAATGTAAGCAGCAGCCAAAGGCAATCAAAAATCAATCAAAATAAGCATATGCATGAGTTGTTGAAATCAACAGGCCGCCACGGCGTATGCGCAATATATCTGCATATGGCAATATTGGGGAAAATACTTTGCATGTAAATCCATGCCCTGCCATTGCATTCACAGTGTTGACTCCTGGAGGCCTTGTCAGTTAAACTGAAAACCTTTTAATTTCTATTTATCTATGCAGATGTCATGGCTAATTGATTTTCCAAAATCTCTATCTCAATTGTTTTTGTTTGCCCCAAAATGCTGCTGCTGCTGCTGTGGTTTCCAAGTAATTTTAAATTACAATTTCGCAATGATGTGCAGATGTACTTGAAATCGCTTCGATTGCGTTTTTATGCTTGTTTGTTTGGGGGGCACGTAAAGCACATAAAGTTGCTGCCGCCGTAAAGCCAATTCGCAGGACACCACACGGCGTATACTTAATACACACGTATGCAACGCGTGACTGCTGCAAGGCTGCCAGGCTAAGGGATCTGCTGCTCGCACTGCAAAAGAAATCAACTTAAAATGTGCAAATTGTTTATACTGTCGACCCTACCTCCCTCCTCTCCTCTCTCTCATCCTCTCGGACGGACAAACACAAACATATGTGCGCCGGCATGGGTTAAAGTATGTGCCGGACATTGAATAAGATTAATGAAGGTCTCTCTCTGGTATGTATTGCCCCTCATTTTTATTTTTATGTTCGGTTTCGGGTCGGCCGCCTGCTGCGGTTTCGAGGTCCTGCCGCAGGATGATGCCTTTGCCCCCGCCTGCTAAAATATTTTTGCAGTCGGCCTCGACTGCGGCTGCTGTTGCGGCTACTGCTGCTGCTGTAAACGAAAAACATATTTCAATGATGCATGCATCCCGAAAACAACATCAAGCAGGCGGACCCCCTTTTTTCCAGGACAAACAATAAACTGACCCAACAACCAGCTTCATGAGGGATCTGGAGAAGGATATGAAGCTGGATCTGAATCTGAAGTTGCCAAACCTCAAAACCAGGAATGTCCGAAACATGTGGCGAAGTGTGACCATTTTATTGGTCTGTCAGAAAATTATAACTGCAACTGAAAGGCATAAAAGGGTGAGCAATTATTCATTAAATTACAAAAACCTAACATGATTTATAAGAAGATTCATTTTAAAATTATTTACTAATTAAAAGACTTATAAGAAATGAAGTTGACGCAGGAGCTAAATCAAAATCTAAAGTTGCCAACCTCAAAACCAGGGCTGCCCGAAACTTGTGGCGAAGTGTGACCATTTTATTGGTATGTCAAAATATCATATATTCAACTGAAACGCATCAAAATATTTATCATAATGACATAAATATTATATCCTTTGTTTATTTACCGCTCACCAAGTTATTCTTTAATAAAATGCCACTTCTTAGATAAACTTTTTCTAAGCTAGAATATTTGTCAAGTTTTTTTCTAGGATAGCTTACCTTGCCAAGACCAATCTCTAATTAAATTACAGGTAAGTGCCGAGGCAAGTTTACAAACTTTCCACTGGCCACATTCCTATCAGCATAATCATTTTGCAGTCTTACTGAAATAATTCCCTTAACTCCCGAAGGGTTGGGCAACCGTAAAGTAAGTAAAACTCCAGACATATTTAATTATAAATGCAGTTCAACTTTTGCAAGAAAAATAAAGGAGAGAATGTGAAAGCTCGGGCATAAAGTGCTAGCTCGTAATCAGCTAAGCACTGGCTCCATTTCCACTAAGCCATCTCCTCGAAATTGCAGTTTAATGAGCTCATTGACAGGTGCAGGGCGGCGGCGGCATGAGTCCCGGACTAAATGAAGTGTAATTCTAGCGCTGAGCGGGCAGAGCACTAAGGCAAATGCAATATTAATCATCAGCTTTAAAACCGAAAAATCTCGCATATTCCCAGCAGCCAGACCTCAACACTGTTGTTTTTTTTTTTTTGTGTGCGCACTGCCAGCATTCCATTTTTTAATTAACCGCCAGAGAGAGAGAGAGCCGGGGAACTGGAGGAGCCAAGCTCTGGCCCCATGGAGACCCGGCTGTCAGTTTACCTGGACGTGGGGTCCTGTTGACATTTGCCACCGTCATGCGACATTTTGAACACACAGCCTGCCAGCAAGGGTTGTGTTGTGTCAGCCCACTGAGTGTGAATGGTGTGTGTGTGTGATGTGGAGGACCCCTGACAGCTGTTGCTCGAGTAGTTTTTAAGTAGCTGCTAATGAGTCGGTAACTTGCGTGGCAGACAACTTTCAGGAGACCATTTTCTTGCGGCCCTACATGAGTTCGTACTTCATTTATGTTGTCTCGCTGAGATCACAGAAAACATATTCATAATTTTATGTCAGTTGTCAGCTACAGTTGCTGCAGGGGTAATTTTCTTGAAGTTTTCCTTGAAAAGTGTTTTTCATCTTATTATTATAATTATTCTAAAGCTTCAGGAATAATTTCCTTGAAGTTTTAATTTATTATACACTTTAGAGATTTTATAAATTAAAACTACATATACGAGTATGCTTCCTGTGGTTCCTGAACTCACTCTGTATGGTAATCTTTCAACGATTGTAATATCCAGCTCGTGCTGGAGGAACACGATGCCATCTGCTTGCATTTGCTGGCACTCATGTTTAAATATGCTCGCAAAACGCAGTTATCCTTCATCCTTGCGCATACACACCCAAGCATGGCCCTTGCGAAAATTCCCCAGAGGAAACGGAAACGAGGCGGAGAACAATGGCTAACAATATTACGCATACGACGCGGTGCCCGAGTTTGCTTTTCGCCCCTGTCGAGTGCCATCCCCATCGAAGGGCAGTCCGCAGTAAACGGTGAAATCTGCGCTAAATGAAAGCATTCGCGTGCAATTATGTAACATCATCCTAGGGTAGAGGGAATCCAGTGAAAATTCAAGGAAGGTGATTCCACTTTTTTTATGCATTCTTTTCTTTTGGCGTTAAATTAAAACAACGAAATATAGCAGAGTTTATGAAGTAAACACAAGCATAAAAAACACAGAGAAGGAGAAGAAAGGAAAAGAAAAGAAAACAGAATTTTCACCGTATAAATTCACACTAAACTAGGGATTTCCAATGGATTTCCTAAGGCCGAGGCAACAATGGCATACTCGGCATAATCGCCATGAATGAGAAACGCAGCATCATCGAAGCCGAAAGACGGCGAAGGCGACAGCGTTGACGACTGACAAGGAATCTTGGCAGAGCAGAGCACCGGGGAAACCCGAACGGAGGAGATGACGGCCATGACAGGCGGAACAAACGAGGATGGCGTATATGGAGACATAGACGGCATACAGCTGTTGCAGGGCACAGTCACCGACATAGTTTACTCAGCACTCTTTGCCTTGCCCAATATATATATAGATATATACATATATATACTTAGTCGTATACTTAGTTGTTTCCCCTTCCCTTCCACTTAATTCCCTGCCAAGATGAGGCAAGGAGTAGCGTTATAAATCGCATTAAGTGGATCATACTTTGCATATGAAGTATCAGAGCGGAGGAACTAGAGATGGGACTACTTTTTATAAAGAATAGTAGAGAAACTAAACATTAATGATTATGGTACTATACATTTAAGGGAATTAGTAACTATAACTATAACTATATAGCAGTATAGTAAATAAACATTAATACTTATCATTTTTAGCTTAAGGAAAAATAGCCACAAATGTTTGGTTATCCTGTAAAATCCTAAATAAAATCCAGTTTGACCTTTTCCATCACTAATGCTGACGACCCAGTTGCCAGTTGCGAGCCAGAAGAGCAGCATATAAAAAGAAAGCACTTTAACATAACAATGAACTCTCCTGACAGCAACGCCAAACGAACGCCAACGCAATCAAAATTCAAAAGTTTCATTTACAGGTAAATGCTTGGATTTACTTGGCGGATTTTAGGGTGTCCTGGCACCTCGTCGAAGTCCTCCTCATCGTCCTTGTTGTCAATTGTTTGGCAGCGCATGATGAATGACGCCGATAGCGCCCGCCACGATGATAGCGCGAATTTGTAGCCCGCATTAACTTTGCCACCGTGAAGTTTTCCGCAGGACCCAAAGGTCAACACAGGTTGCCTGCGAGATCTTAATGGGAATGCTAAGTAGTAATGCTAGCGTAGTAAATTATGCGAGAAACTTTTACACCAGAGCCAACCGGACTCTTTCGCTCTATTATAAATGATGAAAAATACACTCCCATCGACCCAGATGGCAAGGAATACAAATTTCTATCCCTTTTTTTGTTTGCTGCGAATATCGCTTTCATTTATAAATTTCAAGTGGTTGCGACTGAAAGCCACGTTTAGAGCTCAACTCGGCTCGGACTTTATTTTCGTGAAATTTAAGACCCAGTTTTTCGTGTCATTGCAAATCTTGAAATTCCATTTTCTATCAAGTCTAGACGCTGTTCAGTATAACTTTATCGATAAACGGCATTTATTATGGCAAGTCGTAAACTTAAACTTGCATAAATATGAATTCCTCTTTGTTTCCAGACAAACTGCCCGCCCTTGTTGTATTTCTATAAATAAACGAAGCCATTATCATAAATATGCAACAATAAAAAAAAAAAACAACAACCAATTAAAATGCGACTTACTGGCCGAAAGTTGCTAGCAACAAATGCGTAAACACAAAAAAATACTGTGTAGAACAGGCCATTCATGCTTGTTAATGAATAATTAATATAATATAAATACTTACTCTGAACAAGTTCTTGTTTGCTTTCCAATGTTAATTGAAATGAGCATTTAAAGAACAATAAATTCGAGGCAAAAACGCGGGCAGGGAAATGGAAATTATACAACTACCAATTGAGAGTCAGGACAAGGCGAGGAACCGGGGCAGTGGGTGTAATAAGGACAATGCGATTGCCTCAAGGAGCTGCCGCTGGGAACGCTTACGAATGCCATTACACGACAAAGGACTCGAGTTGAGTTGACTCCTTGGCCGAGTGTCCTTATCGCCAATCGCATAAATCTCGTCCACAGAGAGTTGTTACCGGAACACGCTGGGAAAACGAGAGCTGGAAGAGCTAGAACGGCGAGTGTTGCCACCTAGTTGCAAATTGTACGCAAGGGTTTTTTCCTTTAAGCAATTATTGTATCACGCAGTTTTCCAGCTTTTAATGGCAGGTACCCGAGGATTACAAGGGGTATATTTGTTTTGGGGAAAATTGATATAGTAAAAGGTATGGTAATTCGGTGGAAATAAATAAAGACAGTACCTGTTAAGATACTCACTTTTTTCGGGCTGGCTCTAGACTCTCTGGGAATTTTGTAGAAAAGCCAGAAAGAGAATGAGCGTTACGCTTCTAGAGAAGAGGAGACTTCAAAATTCTTCTTCTATATGTTGTTTACATTAAAAATAAAATGTCTCTTTCTATTATCAAAAAACAAAGAATATTTAATTAATAAAGCGCATTTTTGGGAATGCAACAAATTGGGAAGCACCACTCTAGCTATCGGGTATCTTATAGTCGAATGTCCTCCAACTATATCCTAGTTACTGTCTATTTTATAGACTCCTGACCGGCGACTCGGACTGCGTGGACTATTTTGTTTTTCTGCTGACTCTCTGTATCGTGGCTGCGTGACTTTTATTGGACTTTCGCTTCTTTTCCCTTCTTGAGCCGAAAGTTTCGGTCTTGTTTATGGCATTTATCGTGCTGTTTATTCTTTGGCTTGGCTTGGCTCGGCTTGGTCTTGGCCCTTTTGTTTCACATTGCCGCGCGCCTAGAGTGTTCCTGGACTGGAGTTTTTCCCTAATGCCATCGCATATCCCGCAGCGTTTACTTAACGCCGCCCGTCCGCGTTCTTATCTAAACGATTGCCTGTGGAGTGATTATGAGTGTTTGAGGTTGTTAGCATAATTGACGCCCCGTGCGCGCTTAGCTAAGGAATAACAGCAACAGCCAGCGAAAAAATAAAAGGGAATAAAGTTGGGGCAGAATGAGCGGACAATGAATAATAATCAAGTGCCATTTGGATATATTTTCGGGCTAATAATAAAGCCGGATTGTGTACCCGGATCGCTGCACAATGGCAGACATGTCGAGAAACAGAAATATTTTATCAGCGACAACTACAGATATTTAAAAGGGTTTGAAAATGATGCTACAAAATGTAACTACTTACGAATGAAAAAGAAATTTTTTAATATTTTATTGGATACTTTTGAAGGGATATCAAGACCCTGGTGATAAGTCCTGATTATTAATAAATTAATAATAATAATAATTAATAAATATCTATTTAAATAACTCTTAAAAGCCCTGTATAAAAAAGAAACAAGAAAAGTATTTATAATCCCATTTAATCTTATGTACTTCAAATCGTCGAACATAATTAAAACTCTTTCTAAAATTAATATTATTCTGTCTCTATGCAATTTCCTATTATCCTGCCTTACTGTGTGGAAAATACGAATAATTCCCTTATTTTTTCCCACAAATTGTGTAATCTGATTTTCATTTTACTTTACGCCCTAATATTCTAGACATAAGTACAACACGAATCTGATTTTCAATGCCACACATATAGAAAGTATTTATTTTCTCTTCGCATTTAAATTTCCAGGCACGTCAGCAGCCCCCCTTAAAAATCACCATTTATATCGGGACTAAATGCGCATTAATGTTACCTGAAAATGTCAGAACTCTTTCCCATACCCGCCCACACACCCGCTATACCCACAATTACCACAAATAATTTTGAACTCATCGAGCTTTTGGAATGCAAAAAATGTTGCACGTGGCATTGATTTCGTGAGGCATGATTGATTGGCAAGCAGGCTTAAAGCCGCACACTCTTTCCGCAAGGCTTAAACTGGTAGCAGAGGAGTTGGTTTTTGTGGCCAAACAAGTTGGCTTAATTGCACCTGGTCTACACAAACACACTGGCCAGCACTTATTATGATTGCTCGTTAAAACGGATAACTAAGCATTCTGCAGGGCAGCCATTATATCCAGGCAGGCCAAGGGATTATGTCCAAGGTTGCAAGCTGCAACATTTCAACAGGTTGCAAGATGGGAGATGCGAAACAATGTGGGGAAAAAATACAAAAAAAATATTTTATAATATACAAAATCTGGTTAATAATAAATGCTTAGTAAATATTATACAGTTCTTTCAGCTCTTTCTTAAAGAAATAATTCTGATTTCTGTTATATAAAAAATTCCCCTATAACCACTTTAAGAGCCAGACAACCTCCTCCTTCACTCCCAGCTCCTTCAATCAACAGATTTTCCTTAAATCAATAGCCCTGAATCAAGACGTATTTGTGTGTGTCACGCTCGCATCTTTGTGAGCCGGGGGAGTTAAGGCAAACTGATTGCGCAATGAGCATTAGGGCATGAGCATGACACGCATCTCACTCACGTCGCCACCCCCCCAGCAGAATCGCGCTCAAATTTAAGCATCAAGAATAATCTTTGGCTGTTGTCGCCTGTCGCCTTTAGCCTTCCTGCCCGCCGCCTGTTGCCTGTCATTGTCATGTTTGCACTTGGCTTTAATACTCCTCCGGTACACCGTCAGTGGGAGTTGCCTTCTGTGCTTGCCGCCGAATTAAACTTTGAGCCCGTTTGCCGTTGGGTTTCGGTTTCGCTGCAGCCACCAAACCTCGGAGCTCCAACCTGCAACCTGGCGAAGGGAGAACTGCATTGCGTGTCCCAAAGCGCCTGCAATTAAAAGCTGTCTTCCTGGCTCAGTATTTAGAAAGACACAGTAGCTGCACTTAAAAAAATATATTTATTTTATGGCATAAAACATTAAACTCAACACATGTGAACGTCTTTACATGTAGGTCCTTTGAGCCAGATAGTTTTCTAAGCAAAAGATGGCGTTTTCTTATATTTGTTAGATTTTGCTATCTCCAAAATTGTTTCAGAATATTAATGATTAATTAAATAATTAATTAATAATTAAATTAATTAAATATTATTTAGAAAGACACACAAATATTTATTTTATGTCCTGAAAAACTCAACACATGTCTTTACATTTTGGTTTTATACAATAGGTTTTATTTTTATATAATGTTATCCTTTCCTATCTCGAAAATTGTGCCACAATATTAACAACTTAATTAAGAAGTGGGAATAAATATATTTCTTTCTCTGCATGACTTAGTTTGCATCAAATTTCCACTGCGGTGTTTTCAGCATGATTACTTTGTCTACGTGAAGTGCAAATGAAAGACTCACCACTCTCTCCGCTTCCGTTTCCGTTTCTATTTCTATTTGTGTGTTGGTTTGTTTGTAAAGTTTGTTAATTGTGTTGATTTCGTGTTGATGCTGCTGCAGGCGCCAAATGCAATTGGGGAAAGTGTAAGAAAATTGTAATGGGATGTGATAAACTTACCTGTTGAACTGCGCCCGGCCCTGCCTTATCTGTGTGTGAAAGCTGAACTATTTTAAATCCATTAACCAATGTAAACTCGAGTCCTTTGAGCTAACAGCAAAGGTCGTTTAATCTATTATTTTCGGTGAGAAGAGAGGCAAGTTGTGCTATTTATTCTGGTAAATATTATGCAGTAAATAGAGTTGGTTTGTTTGCTGGATAAACCCTCGTTAAGTTCATGGGATTGAAAAGGCTTAAGATCATATTTGTGCGACAATAAAAGACCCTTGACTTTATTCTATCTAGCCATTTGTCAATTGTAAAAATAAACCGATTATAAAAAACATACACGAGTCAATGGAAAAACTTGCGTTTGCAATTTTTTCTTTTTTGCAGTCAGCGGGAAAATCTCGTTTTGCATCAATAAACATTGACATTGCTGCTTAAGTGTGTGTGTGTTTTCCGTGTATGGGTGTATATAAATCAAGCAGAAATGGGAAAATGCATTTTCTTCGTTCTGTGAGGGTGTGTGTGTGCGCGTGTATGCCATAAATGATGCATGCCCCGCAGGCAACAATAAAATCAGTGAGAAGAAGTTTTCCCTCCGAAAAATTCGATAAAGTAGTTTCTTTTTTTAGAGGCTAATGCTGTGGTGAAAGCGGGGGAAAGTACACACAAAGGAGTTACCCGGCAAAGTGGCAGAGTGAAACAAGAGACTTAATGCAACAAAATTCATATTTAAGTGAGTTGTTCCTCTGCTGCTATTGCGTTTCTTCCTTTGTGTTTCGATGAATGCATAAAAATGATGCAAATGGAGATGGAAATGTGGATGAAGACAAGGATGCAGACAAAATAACAGAGTTTTCCATGATGATATTTGTTTTTTTGCATTTGCTTCCATCAACTCTTGCTTATTTGCTTAGTTTTGATTTAAAGAAGAACATCTTTAGCTTGTTGAAAGTAACCTTTATAAAGGCATAATTTAAAGATTTATATAATAAGCAGAAGAATAAGAAACACCTAAGATCTAACTAAGGAATAAGTGAAGGGTAATTCCCATTTACTAAGCAAAACTTAAATTTAACCATAAAATACTGTCGGAAATAATACCCAAACCGTTTAAATCCTTATTAAAATCTTAGTTGGCTATTATAAGCCAAAACTATATATAATTTATTTAAAACCATCCTTGACTTGTACAAAATGAACAAATTAAGCCGACTACAAGTTAAATCCCGTAACATCACTCCACAGCTGCCGGAAGTGTAGGAAATTAGTTGCGGGAATTTTTCGGAATAACTTTAAATACCGCTCACGGACGAAAAAGTCCTGGAAACACACACACATACACATAAGCTTAAGCCATTAGCAAGGCTTAGAGAGCCGAGGCAAAAATCATAATCTTCTAATTTCGAAGAAGAAAGGGGAGTGGGTGGCCGAAGGATAATGCATGGGACGTGCGGCACGCTGGCGTATGCGTAATATGCCTAATGCAAAACGCAAACTCAAATAAAAGTGAAATACGAAGACGCCTCTACGCAAATGTATTTGTAAGCAGGCACTTAGCACACTCAGGAGCTGAGTTTTTGAAATATGCTTGACGGCTCTTGGCTCTTGGCTGACTGCCTTTCGCAGCAAGAAAAAGAGAAACACAGAGACAGGCAGGCAGCGGTAGCAGCTAAAAGCCGAGGTCCTTATGAGAATTTGACAACATATTCTCGCACAACAAGAGGCGGTCATACCCCACCATGCCACCTCTGCTAGGGGAGTATCCTTGCCGTTTTCCTGGCAATCTCAGCGCGTGCCGCACGCTTTGCGCATTTAACGCGTATTTTGCCCTGACTCCTAGCCGCTTCTATTTTGCGTCTTTGTCGTTGTCTCCTTTTTCGGGACATGCCAGCAGGCAGTCGCCTGCCAACTTTGTGGCTCCCTTATATATATATATATATGTATGTAGTTGTGCCCCACATCCAGCATAGCTGCCACATGCATTTGCCCCGCCCCACCATCGCCACGCAGAATGCTGCATAAATTGTTTTTAAAGTCCAAGGGAAAGTGAGTGAAATGCTAGAGCCGTGCTCTCACCTGTCGCTCAGCTCTACAGAGAGAAAATTATTGGAAATTTTATTCCAATGAATAAATTAAATTAAGAAAGATATATCTCAAGGATTAAATGTAACTTGAAGTACTTGGATATCAGGACTTCTTACTTTTAAAGAAGGTTTATAATAATTCTTATAACTAGGAATAACTCTGAAGAAAAGTAACTTAATATTTCGTGTAAGAATCAAATTATAAATTCATGAAACACATTTAAATAAAATTTCATTAACATTACTTTAACATTACTTTGTTACCTTTTTCCATTTGCCAAAATCAAAGTGTTTCCCCAAAAAGAAACCCAGATTTTCCGCGATGTTTCTGCTGCACATACCTGTGGCGTTGACTTAGGGCATCCACTTGGCAGGGCAGACAGGTCGCTCTTCTTTAAATACAGGCTTCCCCATTCAGCCTTGTGATAGACAGTCCTGTGAGAGGGGTGTTGACAGCATCAGGAGGAGCAGAAGGAGCAACAGCAGCAGCTGACTCTGCACCAGAGGTCGCCTTGGGGTGTCGTTTGCGGTTTGGCAGCCATCTGAATGTGCGGGGAATATCCTTATATGCAGCCACATATGCAGGCTGATCCGTATATGTAGTATATATATATATAGCACCAGTGTAAGCGAAGGCCACTTACCATTTTGTAAGAAAACAAACAGGGAAATCTTTGGGGATGAAACTTAAATATTCTTAAAATGTCAAGCGAACGTATTAGTTGCTCAAATTTGAATACGGTTCCAGAGTCTGTCATTGTATTCATTCAAGGATAAGCTTAAATTTGAATAGAGACTGAAAATGAAATGGGATTCAGTTGTTTTTTGACAGACGGAATGTTGTCCAAATGTATTTATAAAGTAATATTAATCTTAGATGGTTTTTAGTAAGTTTTTTTTTTACAGTAAAGCAAATATTAAAGGAAAATATAGGTTCTAGTCAGATTCTTTGGCATAAAGTAAGAGCTCTTTTTAGTTGAAGTCTCGATAATACTGAACCCCTTTAAATGTCATCACTTAAACAACGCCTTCCTTCCTATTTGTTAATTTCCCAGTACAGAGATTCACCTGGGAAGGCAGTTACATATTTACACCTCGAGGGGATTATTTGTAATTTACAATTTATGTGTAATGTGCGTGCTTGTAATTTGCTGATTTAATTAGTGGCCGTAACTCATTGTTATGGACAAGGACGCGGCCAAGATAATAAATGACTTTTAATTGTTGGCCATACTCGTCGCAATTAGTGAGCGGCGTAATAAATGGTCAGGCTCAGCCGGCTCATCTTATCGATGATCTGGTAATGGAGTGGTTACACCCAAGGTACATACGAGCCTGTTAAAGGATCACATCATATTCGGAACAACCATAATTCGCGTCTAATTTGCGGTTAACCACGGTTACAATAGCTCCCAAAATAATAGCAAACATTTAACAATAATTAATAATCATTAGTAAGCCGCACATTATGAAGTGGTTGACTAAATATTGAAATTACTGTGATATTAATGCCAGGCCAGGAACAGCATAAACAATGCCATTATTATGGGGGCACTCGCTCATCCCCATTCCTCTGCGCTGTTATCCTCGATTGTCCTTAATGACAACAATGTGCAAACTGTTTTGACACAAAACGAGGAGCAGGGGAGTAACGAGCAGCAGCAGGAAAGTGGCAACTGGCAACAACAATAATAACAAGTGCCAAGCAATGGCAATATTGTCGCTCTTGTGCGCGAGTGTGTATGGGGTTTTTCGGACCAAATTATGGACATGCGTGCGAACTACAGGCTTGTAAATTGAAACTTGTGACACGCCCATTACCATTACCGCCCACACGGCACATAAATATTATTGATAAGCAAAAAGGATTTTAGTTAAATTTTAGACGAAATAATAAGTGGGATCTCTTTGGAATAAAAAGGTCTCTTTTCTTATAAGACATTTAGTTTTTCACACACAAAGTAAGCAAAATATACTTTATAAAATAAGATATACTTTTTAAAGTAATAAATTGATATTTTTTAAATCCAAAATAATATAGGGAAATATTTTTTAAATTTTTTCTTTGAGTGTAACCGAAATGACCGCCAGCCATAACAAAACAAACTATGCGGTGGCTTTCGCTCTCGACAGGCGCCATTGCACTGAGGGCCCATTGCGTTTTAGATAATTATTTCTTTCGGTAATGATAACTTTGCAAAATACATAATTCCAGTGCTGCTAATTAAAATGCAGAAGGAGTATTTATGTTATTAAGGACAAGGCCTGACAGGAAGTTACTTGAATTGTCGAAAGCACATTAAGTTATGCATTTATAGTTCCCTTTTGCTGATAAAATTAATAAATATAACCAGGCAGGACCAAAAAGAGATTTTAAATGATAGCTAAGGATTAAAAGCAAGTAATTTACTTTACAAAACTCTCCTGTAATTACCAAATATTTAGCTCCTTCCGTATATCCGTATTTACGTATAACCAAACTCGTTACACTCTCTCCAAGAGAAAGTATTTAACGGAAATGAATCCGCTCTTATTTGCCGGGGATTTACCCGTAATTGTGGCGGCCAAGTGGAGAGGCCCATTGCCCTGCGGAAATTGCATTAATAATGCTGCAGGGGCGCACTTTCAGCTGCATACTTTTTGGGGGCTGAATTTAATATTTGGCAATTATGCGAATGCGGAGAAAAGTGCGTTTGCGTTTGCGTGTGCGTGTGTGGAGAGAGGCAATGAAATATGTGTGGAATTGCGTATACGCAGTGTATGACAGGGGAGTGCAAGTGCATTTGCCATTATATTGCATAATTTATGTATGCATTTAATTAAATTCCAACCCTTTCACTGCCTTTTTTGTTGCACCGTTGACCCAAATAGCCGTCACAGTCACGTTTAATGCCTGCTTAATTTAATAAACTAACAGTCCGAAAAAGGAGAAGAATGAACTGTCAAAATAGCTTTAAATTAATTTGAAACTTCATGCCCAATTTGTCACCACTAAAAGGAAAAAAATATATATATTTATGTACATATATATATCTGCGGGCATCTGCCTTTTTTTTAAAACCAAACGGCGATAATGTGTGGAAAGTTAATTGCATTTAATGGGCATTAGAGGCTAAGCGGATTGCGGATGCTGTAAAGAGCAAATGTAATTTGCAATTTAAAAAAAAAAAAACGTACTGCTGCAATTAGTCTAAATGTATTTTGTATGAAATCAATTAGAATTCATGTATAAAAAATAGTGTCTGTGCTCTCCAAAGGTTCAAGATTTATACTGCAGTTTAATTTAGCTGAAACAAGTGAAAAAGTTGTGGTTTTTGGACCTCTAATTGATGATATTCTAATTAAAAACAGACAATTTATTTGCTTTTAGCCAAAGGTCATATGCCTTGCTCACAACTATAATTTATTTTTCACAGGAATCCATATTAATTACTAATTTATTTCTGTGGTATCGCTTTATTGAATCAATAAGCTAAACGGACAAATACAATTAGGTACGGCAAAAAAAAGGCATAAATTCGTGTAGCAAAAATTCCTCTCCATAATTGTTGATATATTCCCGCAAATATTTGCAAATATTTCACATTTCGTGTCTGCCATTTTGTTAATTGATTTTTCAAATGCCTAGACGACCAGAAAAACTATGTACATAGCTTTCAAACCACATTTTTGCCCAACCAAATTAGTTATTAGTAGTGGATATAATTTTGCCTAATTTATGAGATAAAACGATCCGCAACAAATTCAATTAAGCCCGGTAAGTGTTTAGAAAAACGGCGGCAAAAAGACACGAGCCAAATATGTTACTGAGTTTGTGCACCATTTTGCATCAGCATTAAATGCCATTAATAATTAATGAGGACGAACAACAACTGGCATGTAAAGTGAGCATAAATGGAGTGGTGTCTGCGACAAGCTGCTTCCTAATGTCCTTTGCATGCTGCGGAAGGAGACAACAAGTGACCGGCTGGGAAATTAGTTACGGTGTCGCACAAGGACAAGAACAGGTCCGAGCTCCATCGTCCTCCTCCGGCCATGTGTGAGTGACTTAGTAGTGCCCGGTCCTGCCTGATCTATCATCATTAGTTGGATATGTCACAACAGACACTCCGGCCCAATTGATTTAGTATCCTGCACTGAGCTCAACAGTTCACTTGCCAGCTAATACGGAGTCCTCGTCCTTGTCAGCCCGCATTCCTTGTTGACACACGGAGTGTGTGTGTGTGTACTCCGTCGCTGAGATCGATGGCACACAGACTGGAGAAGGGCCACGGCAAGTGAATTTCAAACACTAACCTAATTAGCTTCAGGAATTAATCTTGCACCCGGACAAATTAGCACTTGAAATAACCAATTACATTAAGCCACAAGTGTTTGTTTAGCTAAGGGAATTTTACGAGAATTTCCATGATTTATTTATAAATAAACTAAATATTTTCAAAGAGATACAAATAGAAGTTAAGCGACTTCTATAAAACTAAATACATTTAAGTTATTTAACGAAGTTTTAGCTGGCTGTTGAATATCGAATATAAATTATGTTACATCTTTTACTAGTATAAATGTTAAAAACAGTTCTTAATAGTTTTCCAATTTAATTCCAATGATAAACAACAATTATAATTATAATAAACCCCTTAAGAAGCTCATTACCTTTTGGCCAAGTGTAAAACCGACAGCAAGGCCATATAATTTGATGGCTTAGTGCTTGATTCAGGCAAAGATGAATATTCATGATCTGCTGACCATCCCTTTTTGACCAATTCAAGGTACCAGCTTTTCCTATGCAGTTTGCAGCTCCCCCAAAAACCAAAATTATTATACCCCCCGTGCTGTGATTCGCACAAACGTCAGTCTCATTAATTTTGGGCAAGTTGCAGTTTTAAAATGTAGTGGCCCGCCCCAGTTAATTAACACCTGAGCCAAGTGGGTGTGGCAAAACAGGGTAAAGCTGCTGCCGGGGTGGGGCGAAACTGGGCGGTTAGGTAGCCACTTCAGTCACACTTTTGTGCTCGGCAGCCGTGTGCACTGACGCAAAGCGGAAGTGGCACTTTTTCCCCAACTGAAGCTGAATTCCCGAGCTCGTGCTGGAGCTGGAAGTGGGCCACGAATATCGATATATGTATAAATATCGTATTGATTTTTAAAAAATATATAAATACTTACAATACAATATTATCTTAGTGCCTGTTATTTATGTTTTCCTGTTGTATTGCTAAAATAAAATACTTCTAAGTAAGTGAACATTAATAAACAAATTGATCGATCTTTATTGATTTAAAATAAAATCAATTCTTGCTGGGAATGCGATATTTTCTCGATATCTCGATAGTTCCATTTCGATATACAGCATCCCTAACTGGATCGCAAGGCTGAGGCACAACCAGAAGCTGCCACCAGCAGGCGTATCGAAAACCGAAACTTTTGATGGAAAAAGTTTGCAACAACAAACGCATGTTGGCGGGGAAAAGCGGGCAAAACTGAAAAGCGGTGGTAAGAGCGCCTTTGAACCATCAAGTAAGTCGCTATAATTCGCGCGCATCGCCTCATGAATTTTGATTCCATTTTTCTCTCCGTTTTTTTTTTTTTTGTTGCCGCTTTCACTTTAAGCTGCTGACTTAGATTTGAATAATGAGCCCTGGCCAAAAGGTGCACAAAACTGGGCCACAATCGTGTCTTAAGATTTACGGCGGCATTCTGAAAAAAACAGATTAACGGCGCTGATATAAACACATAAAGTTCACATAAAGTTAAACAAATTCGCAGATTAAACGGTGGCAAGCAAATTCGCTTAAAATGTATCGTAAATTGAGAGGCAGCGCATACAACTTTGTATGTTTTTTTGAACGACTTAAAGAACACATCTCTTTATAAGCAAATAAACAGATTTCCTCTCAATGATTTGCCTAATTGTTGACCGGCGAGCAAAAAGCGTCGAGTTGATGGTGCAACAAGAGAAAAGTTTTGCCGATGCGCAGCACCAAATGAAACTAAAAATGCAACAGCAGCAAGTTGGCTGGCTTCTTATATATTCTTTTCCCGCTTATGCTGCAATTTCTTTGAAAGCCGCTGCCTTCTGCATGCTGATGACTTTGTCAACAACTTAAATTGTTTGGCGCAATAAAAAAGAGCAAAGTTTAAGTACATTTAAGGGCCGGAGATCAAATTACAAATGTACTACAACACTTTGGGGTTTTGGCAAACATTTTAATTTAATTTCTTCGTTTGTAAACTAATACACAAATTAATAGGAAAATCATACACAGATTATAGAACATACATATCCACAAGGCGACACTGTTGCAGTTCTGCAGAAATTTGTAGGGACGATGTTCTTCACTCGAAATCTCGAAATCGTTGTTGTTTTCCACAGATTCAACGCCAATATTTGCTGGCAGGCATTCCACTTCGATTACCTGGTAGGAGTCTTCCTCCAGTAATACATTTTTGTCATCACTTTAAATATTGTTAGTTTATTTTAAGGCTTAAATATATTCTCCTTTATTCATTTACCTCATTGTTCTTTGTCTCAAGAAGATCTTTTCAGCTGCAAGGCTTTGGATAAACTGAGAATTGAGCAATGTCACGTATTCCCTGGGAGTTCTACTTAAACATAAATGTTCTGGGAAGTGGATCCTCTCAGTCACAGGCTGCAGTGGGTCAAAATGTATTTACACACTTCCAATATTATATTTAGAAAAGATTTTAAATGATAATTAAATGTTGTTTTTTGTAATATTATATTTAAAAATAATAATTCCTATGACATTTGTATATTTTATCCACAGATAAGTGTAAATTTTAGTTCTCCCAAATCCTTAGCTAAGAGTAATTATTTTATGCCATAAAAATATAGGTAGAAAAAAACAATTTCTCAAAATAAAACATAGGTTAAAGTTTAACTTAATTTTTCAAGTGTACAAATAATCTCAAAACCCTTATAAGAGCTTTTTTTCAAGAGAGCATTTGTTGGCAAAGAGAACCCAAACCGAAAATATCAGAAGAGGCTTTTCGAAAAGATATCCAGAGTAATAGTGACTGACATAGTAATACTGAGACTTAAAATTCAGACTTTTCTCAATGATTTGGTATCAGAACTAATAGATTTTATGGTATTGATGATGGATTTCATAACTTGATAAAAAAAAAATACAATCAAGTTCTAAGAACTTAATCTTCGTTGTGCCTTCTCTTATTTTTGTGTACTTTTCTTGTCAATTTCGAATTCTCTGCTCTTCGCTGACGGGTAGGAGACCCGTCTTCGAGTCTTCGAAGAGATATCTTATCTGAGTCAGAGGCGAAACACAAAAAGATTGTCAGCACTTGACGTTTTTCTGACTGTTTTGTTGTTGCCCCAATTAACACCTTTTTGGAGGTGGCGATAATAACGCAGTCGCTCGGCAGTACTGATTGGTAATCAAGGAAACGAATAGAAACTTGGAAAGAGGGAAAATATGGAGTGATGAGACTACTGGATACCATCTATTTAGCTCATTTTACTTAAATAATGAGAAAAAGAGTAGTCAGACCATTAAAATTAATGGAATTTAGAGAGTAGAAGGCTTACCCTGATTCTGGAGAACAATTAAAATATGTTTTGGGCATCTATCGTACTACATAATTTATGGATTTTTTGTGGTTTTCATCAAGAAACCAATATACTCTTCCCCTCAGCAAGTAAGGGATACAAACCGTGAAATGTCCGAAGACCTGCGAGACTCTCTTTAGTCGACCAGCGGACGCGTTTCGAAATGGACACGGATGAAAAGATGGCGAGCTCCTCGATGCCGGGGATGTCCCAAGACGAGGTTGATTTTACCAGCGGCTACGAGACCCAATACCGGAAGGAGTACAGCCCCCTGAAGCCCATATTTGTACCACCGCCGGATAGAAAGAATGCCTGGTTCCGCAATTGGTCCACCATCCTAATGGTATTCTTCCTGAGCTTCGTCTTCGTCCTGGGCACTGTGATGTTGGTGGTTCAGGTCTTCACAGCCAGCCCCCTGCAGATATTTATGATCGTGGCCATATATCTGATCATAGCGGCCATGATCATTTGGCTGGAGGTGCAGTCCGTAAAAGTGCGCTGAAAGTACGAAATACTACGAAATTTTTATAAAGGAACACAACAGTGACTAATTCGCTTGGAGTTATCGTGGTAGCAATCGACCGGTGTTGTGCAAACAAATTGGCAGCTTAACTGGAAGGAAACGACTTTAACTGACTTAGCAAGGCGCTAAGAACCCATAAAAAACCCCATGATTTAAAATAAGCTCAAACCAAATAAAATAAAGAAATATTTTTAAAAAACGAAAGAGAATGCGTGTGACTAGACAGTGCTTTTAACATTCCGTGATAGCTGCTGGCTTTCAGTGTAATCAACTAATTATTTACTGCCCATAAATGAACGTAATCTGGAGAGCAAAAACAGTGGGCAGATAAAGGGCTTTGTGCCATTGAAGTGGACAGATAACCAAACACAATTTAATTGAATAACAACAAATGAATTGTTGGCAACAGTTTGTTGCATTTAACTCGTAAATAAACACAAGCACACAAGTGAAAGAGAGAGAGAGACAAACATTCCATTTAAGTGACAAATTAATTAATTACAAA
This sequence comes from Drosophila parvula, assembly GCA_018904695.1. NCBI lineage: Eukaryota > Metazoa > Arthropoda > Insecta > Diptera > Drosophilidae > Drosophila > Drosophila parvula. The sequence continues at coordinate 22,406 of JAEIIG010034512.1, forward strand.
TGGAACAAATAGTAAGAATAAATGCTAACACCATTACCTAATTAAATATATCAAGGGAAATTTAATTACAAGTTAGTTGGTAATAATATCAAAGGAAATTAGTCTCTTGGCTATCACTTTTCTTGGATTTATATTTATTATAGATACTTGATGAGGTGTCATGGTATTAAATGATGAGGTATTAAATGATATAAAATAGGTTTCTTCATCTGTGAATTTTAAATGTAATAAACAGCACAAGACACTAGTTAAAGAATTAAAATGTTATTCAACAAAGGATTATACACAAATAAATGTTTTATATACTGTTACTGTTTCAGTATGATTCCCTTAATAAATTTCCCTGTACTTATTACAAAATACTGACAAAACTGAAGAACTTAAAAATAAAAGTCCATACAAAAACATGTCTGCTGTCACATTATATTATTCCTAGACTCTCCTGCCCTCTGACCTACATGACCAAATAGATTTGGTTGTCCAAATATTTCAACTCTTTATGCACATTTTTCTAAATCACTTCTGTAATTGCTTTTCACACGCCAGTGGTGAAAAAAAAAAAAACAAGCACGGACACAATCACCCTCTGTGTCCCTTGAAAAGCTCGAATTTTCACATGTTTTCACAACAGTTTTCTCATCTCCACCACCTCCTGTGCACTGGGTGTGCAGCTTGTGTCTCATCGAGTTGGTAAAATTCTAGTTTAATAGCTTGAAATGTTGTGAACACATGGTTAGTGAAAAACCAGCAGGTACCCAAGCTCATTCTGCATTTGTAATTTAAATGATAGAGAAAAAAAAATGGGGAACTCTCGTCCGTGCCATTAAAGTTTAATTTCCGTTGACAATAGACAGCGCTTTTTGCCCCGCTTTCTCTAACAGTTTTTTATTCAACGCCTCCGAGACGAGGGCAACAGCTGACTTACCTTAATTACTCACAGGATTCCGAGCCGTGCTAATTATTTGCAGGGTGCACTGCCCAGACGGTGGCGATGGCGTCGCCAGCGCATTTAATTATATACATATATATGTATATGTATGTATATATAGAGAGAGGGGCGCGCAGCTTAGGCATTAATGCCATTTCCGGTCGCCGACCACCGGAGACTATGGCGACACTTGCTGCCGGGCGGCAGGACACTTTGTTCAGTGTCAAAACAAAAAATGCTGGCTTTGCCCAGGGATACCCTGTACAATTTAGGGGTATTATGGGTTTTGAAACTATGCTATATTTTCTTTAATGCATTATATATATTTATCAGAATTTTCTTAAGGTAAGAGTATTGATTTTAGATTTTTCCTGTATTTATTTGTATTTTAAATTGTGTTTAAGTTGTGGGCACCCTTTAAGGTATAAACATTTTAAATACTAAATTAAAATAAGGTATTATATATATATTAATATATTATTAATATATATATTAATGGGATCATAATAATATAAAAAATAAATATATAAAGTTAAACGGGGAACTAAAGATGTTTGTCTCAAGAAATTACAAAAATTCGCAAACTTCCTTTTTTAATTTATTAAAAGACTCCCTTTTATGGAAAATGAAGTTATTAAAATATTATATTTTATCAAAACGTTTTTAAGAGGTTAACCGATAAATTTGCAATATTTTAGTGGAAGAATATAAAGAAGATTCACTGAGAAAATGTTACTAATATTAACAACTAAATTCCCTGAATGTATCTATAATATTTAACATGAAATTAATATTTGTTCCGACCTTTTAGGGTATTACTTGGCCAGTGACTCCCAGAACCTACATTAATTTCCCACAACGTTGGCAAAGAACAAGGAATAAAACGGAAAAAAAAGCGTGCTAATTATAGTCGCGTCAAAGCTGTGTTTAAACCATTTCTCAGAAGGTTATTAAGGAGTCTGCCTGCAGGACGAAAACAATAACGCAGCCGAAGCAACTTTGAGCCAAAGCAAAAGCAACCGAATTTATTACATATATGCACATGCATTATTTTGCATTGATTTATTGCCCGATTGGTCGATTTCCATTGCCTGCCGGCTAAAAATTGCACATAAAAGGCATTTAAACAAAAGCTGTCTTGCATTTCGTTTCTGTTGCTTTTTTAAATATTTAAATCAATGCATTTTGCAAATAGCGAACACAATCTCCATTATTCAGTGCTTAAACAAGCTGGCGAAAAAAGGACACAAATGAGAGAGAGAGACACTCAGTGGCAAGCACAAGTTGCCGAAGGACAACTGTGAAAATGCAAATAAATTGTTTGACTGCAACGTAATCCTGGGGCAAACCCAACTCCACTTCAGTTCGCCCGAGGGAAATGTGTCTTGAAAATTTCCTTAAGTAAAACTCACTTGAACGCTTTTCATTAAAAGACCACTGGCAAGAACGAAAAGAGGCAAAAGTCAACGATCCAGAAGGGATCTAAAAAAAAAATAAATATATAAAATTCACATGCATGACTTGGCCCTCCAAACATTTTTAGTTATAAATAAAACAGGGTAGTGGCTCTATATTGAATTTATTGAATCAAGAGCACTCTTAATCACTAGGGATTTATTCCACAAGTTAAATTTGAAACTATTTGTAAAACTATTGCATTATTTAATGTTTAATTTGAAATGTGTGTGCGTGTGCTCGCTTCAAAATTTATCACAGATTTTCCTATTAAAAAGCACTTTTTCAGTCGAACACTTTGCATTGCACACAAAGCCCACAATACATGGCGATTTTATGTTAATTATTTATGTAAATTTTCCATACTTAACCGGGCCACTCTCTTCTTTCATATGCACAATGCAAAATGTATAATTTAATTACGACAAGACTGCAGAGTGTAACCGCATTAATAAAAATTCCAGTGCTCTCCGATTGAAAAAAGAATTCTTTTTTCTACATGCAGTCCTTAATTTAAATCAAAACAATGGCAAAATGCTTGGCTTTAAATTAAAGTGAAACTGAAGAAGGCCCAATGAGGCAGCTTTGCCATTCGCAAAAGCCAGCACCCATTTGAATATTCAATTAAGTCTAACTGCCAATTCAGTGATAAGAGCCTGGCCAACTCTGAGCTGCCAAACCCCATGCCAATGCCTAGAACTGGCCTTGGAACATGGCCCATTGGCGATAATTTCAGTTAAGACCAAAAGGGAGTGAGGCCCAAGGATCGCAAAGTAGGCGCTATAAGGACTTATCACAACGATTTATGATGAGAAAATATTATTTAGAGCAGTGTATAAAGCTGTTTAAATAAATAAAAATAATAAATAATATACTTAAACTCTGTAAACGCTTAGATGTAACAAATAAATGTGAAATTGACTTTTTTGTAGAATTACTAACCAAAATTTAACTTGTGAAATATCAACACTCTACGGTAAGTACTCTCTAACCAACTAAAATTATTATATTATTATATATGGATATATTCGGTTAAGTAATGGGCGTGTCAAAGCATTTTTGCGAAATCTTTTATTTATTTTATGACCAACAAAAGCCAAGAGTCACCAGAACGCAAACAGCATGCATAAATTACCGCAGAGCGACACGAAGAAACCAAAGTCCCTCGCTATGTATTTTGTCCCCTTCGTTGCCATTCCCATTGCCATTGCCATTGCGATGCAGAAATTGTGTTGAAATATTAAAAAAGAGGCAAAAAAAAAATGGCAAAAGAAGCCGAAAAACGAAAATTGTGGCCAAATGCAGATGAGCGCAGGCGGCGGCAAACGAATTCCATCTCTATTCAACTTTTTGGACACTTTCCGAAGCCCCTTCTTCTCGGGGCAGCTTTTATTTTTTTGTATTTTTGTATTTTTGTTGTATTTGTTGAATGCTAAAAAGGCCACTTTAGTTTTAACCACAAAGTTTGCTTCTCTGTGTGTCCCGGTGTGTGTGTACTTTCTCGACCTCGTTGCACTTTTGTTTTGGGCCAAGGGGCATCGGTCTTTCATGTCATTTAACCATGTTTCGCCCAGGACAATTGGTCTCAGGTCCAGGCCTGAGCTCCAGGACCTTAACTGGGCTTAGAGATGGTAAAGCGTGTCGATATATTGTAATTATAATCGCAATAAATGGCTATCGATATCAATTTTTGAGTAACAAGAAATTACTTCATCACTTTCTTATTATCATTTGAAGTTTAAGCCTATAAAATTATTTTATTATAACCTTGTTCGATAGTTTTTCCGATTGCTACAACGCACAGATATTAAAATCGATATTCGTATCGATATATCTCAAGGAATGCTTCACTCGATAAATATTCCTACGATTTAGGGAAGAAGGAACACAGCGATAACTAGTTTACTGATATTAATTAAAACGAATTTTATGTTGTTAACTTTGATTTTGTTTTTTTATTATCCCTGAAGAGAATTTGTGTATTTTATAATTTGTATGATCCTGACCGATGATTTCCTGTCAACTTAAAAGTATCGATATTCATTTTAGATCGATTTAATCCCTCAAATATTAAAAGCGATATTCGTATCGATTCATCTTATGGAATGCCTTGTGCTCGATAGACATCCCTAGCTCTGACTGGCGTTGATTGCCCTGCATTTAAAGTGTTTTCAATGTAAATCTATGTAAATACATGTTGCCAAATAAAAGAGCAACTCTATGGGTTTTCTGGGCCAGAGTGGAAAGGCTCGTCTGGATAAATTGTATGGCCATATTTATTCGGTGCGCCGTGGCCATGTGTGCACTCTTCAGACACGAGGCCCAAAGACTTTAATCCAGTCGGGCTCCCTAAGCTCTGCGGCATATTTATGCACATTTTTTTTTTTCGGTCGGTCTGTATTTTGCTTTCATTTCTGCACTTGTTTTTGCTCCTCGATTTTTCTTTCGCTCCTCCCCCTCCGGTATTTCCCGGGGTTCGTTTTACGCTTGGTTTTTGCCTTGTTTTGCTTGGAAAACCTTGAAATGGTCGCATTGATTGGGCGTCCTTGCGTTTGATTGTTCTATATTTGTTGTGTTTATATTTGTTTTCCGTAGCACTTGCTGCTGCATTTAATGGCATGAAAATTAATTTGACATTTAATAGTTCACTTGCCTCCCATTTTTTCAACATTATGTATTCATTGTTTTTATGTTTGCGCAGTACAAACAAATGGGTGGCACATATTTTATATATATGTAGATGTATTATTTGCACGTGTCACGTGTCGCCTACCAATGATGCCTGCGTATTATAATTATGAATTGTGCAAATAAATCAGCCAAGTAGCGACCTGTTAATGTGTTAATAATTGCCAGCCAAGAGCTGTTCAATGTGTTAATGTCTTGTTATTCCATTGGCCATTGTGTGTGTGTACGCGGCGTATGCTTAATAAATTAATTAATAAAGGTAAGCCGGGAAAAAGAATATACCGAAAGACTGCACTTATTCACAGGCAACATGGATTCAATTTTATAATACCTTTATGTCATTGTTTTATTTTTACAATTTAATTCTTTTTGTTTTTCATTTTTCGGAGAGAAAGCTTTTAATTTAAATCTGTCTTTCAATATCTTTGATTGTTTTTGATATTTAATTTGAATCCCTTACTTCGATTTAAGCCCTTCGAATGTTCCTATTTAAAATATAAAATCCAAATTGTACTTTTGCAATAATCTCTTTATTTATTTAACATTAAATAATCTCAATTAAATGTTCGTATTGAATCTCCCTTTACTCCTTACAACTTGGCGTTGACATGGATGGCCAGGACGCCATCATCCTCGGAATTTCCAATATAGATAGAGGCGCGTCCATCAGAGCCCACGGTCACCGACTTGCCGGTGCAGGAGGAGCCGCTCTTGGAGCCAGAGATGACGTCGCAGTAGGTGCCGGCAGGCAGGCCGGTCTGCAGGGAGCTGTTCAGGTCGTAGTTGTCATTGTTGAAGGCAACGAAGCCACGGCTGCCGCGGCTGAAGCTGATCTGGTTGCTGCCATTGTCCCACCAGTTCTGGATGCCGTCGGACTCGACGGTGTTCCTGAAGGCCACCATCTGGTAGATCTGGCGCCAGCGGTGCTCGCACACCCATCCGCCGCTGCAGGAGTTGTCGCTGTTGAAGGTCGGCGAGGCGATGTTGTGGCCGTCGGTGGTGGGCGGGCCCTGGTCCGTGTCGGTGAACGAGAAGGAGGACATCACGCGGGGAGTGCCGAAGGGGTGGGCCAGCATGAAGGCGGAGGCCATCTTGTACTGCTTGGGCACCTTGTAGGTGAGCACATCGGCGCCACCGGCTCCATGTCCGCGCTGGTTGTCATGGTTATCGACGAAGACGAGCGAGCGGTCGGAGGCAGCGAAGCCCCAGGCGGTGCCCCAGTTGGTCAGGTACTGCAGCTGGTCCTTGCCGCGGAAAGCCTTGCCGATGGAGTCGGAGTGACGGAACTCGGTGATGGCACCCAGGCCGGTGTACTCAGACTTGCTGATGGCCTCGCCGCCCATGTCGATGACCTCCTGCACGATGTAGGCCTTGGATCCCGAGGCGAAGCCGTGGTCGGTGTTCAGGTTCTTGAGGCG
>JAEIIG010034514.1:0-219269 GCA_018904695.1 Drosophila parvula
TAACAGTGTAAAGGTATGAAAAGTGAATGTTTATAATTATAATAATGCTAATGCAATTAAATTAACATATGTAAATTCCAACCAGAACTAATGCTGGATATATGGTTTATTCAAATTAAAGATTTATAGGGAAAGGTCACCTATTTGGGAGTCGTGAAGAACGAATACAAATTAAAGCCAAGAGGAGAGCGTTTTAGCTTAGCATGACGGAGCCGTTAAACTGATTATAAATTTATGTAACGGGCACAGTGCAATCCATTTTTTTTTTCGTCGAATAAAATCAAAATGGGCCATGACGACAGTCGAACCGAACCCATAAGAAAAATCCAGGTGACAAATGTGCTAGGTATTCAATTGGTTTGCATTAAGAACTCTAAATTAATCACGAACTTAGTATACCCTTAATAAATACAAATTATATTAATATATAATGGTTTACAATTTTAAAATCTCTATGTTCCAATTTTTTTTTAACAAGAAACAAGTATTAATTGGATCCTCTTTAGAAATATACCTTGTGTCTTAAATCTTACAATTTAAGATTATAAAAATATGAAATATTATTGATCAGAAATATTCTTACATTCTAGTAATGAAAATTAAACAAACACCTTAAGATTCTTGTCATACCCAGAGAAAGAGCTCCAAAAACTCCGGCTTGATACTCGTATTTACATAAAAAGCCCAAGCAGGCGGCATTAACGAAAACGTTGGCTTTGCTCCGAGTCCGAGTTCGAGTTCCACTGTCCAACCCAACCACCATTCCGAGAAGAGAACTTTCAAAGCGGACGAGACGACGATCGTGTGTAAAAAGAAAGTAGGTGGGTAGGTAACATAAACAAAGTGCGAGCCGTAGAACAGGGTGCACTGAAAGAAATTCCTAGGGTTAAATATATGAATGTGAAATAAAATACATGATTCAGATAAGGAATAGATTCGATAATATTAAATGAAGCATTGGTTACATGTTCTGAAATTAAATTTTAAATCATTATATCATATCATCATATATTTTAAACTTTTAATGCGCTTTTATTATAAGAGAAAGCGGTATTTTCATATTTTAAATAAAATATAAATATTAAATCTTTAGTAAATGTCATTAATGATTTAAAAAAAAGGCACAAAAATGTTGATTTAAAAATATCACGTTTAGAAATGAAAGTTAATTTTTTTTACTGTGGAAAGCAAATCAAAGCGTTTTCTTCTCTCTTTTTGTCTCATTTATATATTTTTGTGGAGGCAAAGACAGCAAAACCTGACGTGTACAAAGCGCAGGCGTAAAGAATTCCGCGAGAGCGTATCGCTGGGAACAGGTGAGAGCAGGAAGAGTTGAACTTGGTCGAGAGAGAGAGATCAGCGGTCCAACATGTTCGAAGGCCACGAAGAATCGGTGGCTTAAGAAGTGTTACAAACTGGCGCAGCGCCTCAGAAGAAAGAAAGTTTTCGGCTCCGCTGGCTGGCTTTTATTCGCTCCTCCAACGCTGATCTTGGTATAACCATCAGCACCACCACTACGGCACCATCACAGCCCCAGCAGCAGTTCAAGCAATTTCCCATCCGTGTGCTCAGTGGAGCGTCTTCCGCGTTTTGTGGCTGCGTCGCTTAATTGGCCCAAAAGTATCTCAAGTGTGTGATTGTGAAAGTTCCTGAACAGAAAAAGAATCGGAAGAATGTACGTGAGACGGGCTCTGCTCTTGGCCTGCCTGCTGTGCCTCCAGCCGCTGGGACCCTCGCTGGCCAGCGAGGATGAGTCCAATCCGTTGCTGGACATGGCCTCCATGTTCTTTCAGGAGGCGTTGTCCAATCAGAACGGTGGCAATAACGGCGGGGGCGGTGGCGGAGCTGGTGCTGGCTTAGCGGGCGTGGCCTCGCTATTGGGCACCTTCATGCAGGCCAATGGAAAGTCCGGAGGTGGAGGCGGCGCCGGCGGTGCCATGCAAATCCTTTCGGGGCTGGGCAGCCTTTTGGCCAACAATGCTCGTGGCGGTCAGGGCGGCGGTGGCGGCGGATTTGATCCCTCGATCATTGGCAATGTCCTGGAGATGTTCACCCAGGGCGACGATGAGGAATCCACCCCGAGCCAGAAGCGTAGCAATGGCGGCAGCAGTGGAGGCGGTTCCGAGTCTGGAATTGGTCTCGACACCATCCTCCAAGTGGCTTCAGCTTTTATGAACACTCAGGGCAGCGATAAGGCGACGCATAATCATCAGAAGCGATCCGCTGGCGAGGAGCCGGAAAGCGACAATGGACTGATGAATCTATTGCCCTTGGTGATGCAGGCGGTCAGTTCCTTTGCCGGTCCCGAGGGTCAGAGCACCCAGGAGAAGCACAAGAGTCATGCCTGGGTACTGCCACCGTTCCTCGAACACATCCATGTGCTGTGGGATCACTTCTCCAATTCGGAACTGGCGGATGCCCTGTACGAGAAATCCGGAGTCAACAAGATCATGAAGGTGGATCTCTAAGATATAGATAGATAGGTGTAGATATAAAAGAAGATGGAGACTAGATAACAAGAGAAATGTATTAAATTATTACATTACATTTTTAAAACAAAACATAATAGATTATAGAACATAAATGCTAACTATAATCTTGTTTCCCCAAAAATAAATACATTTTTAACATTAAAGTAAAATCCATCTTAAAATAACATAAATAAAAAATTGGAGGAATATTTTTTAATTAATATTTCTTAATACCAGAAAAAACACATTTAATAATAGGAAAAATCTAGTTTATTTGTAGTTTTTCACAAATCTAACTTATCTTCACAATACTTAGCCTTAAAATAATGTTATTATCATTTTTTACAGTTTAATTCCTTTCTAATTAAGAGAGTAATTTGTAGTATTTTTTAACTTATTTAATTTCTCCTTCTTCTCCTTTGCAGGGCTTCAAGGGCAACGATGGCAAGCTGGACTATGACAAGCTGTTCGAGTCGCTGAACAACCAATCCTTCCGCCGGCGCTGGATCAAATCGGCGACACTTTACCTGGCCGACTGGGCCAGCTATCTGGCCAATCCCGATGTGTACCTCAAGTGAGTTCTCAACTGAGCATACATAATACGTGGCTCAATATGCGTGTTAATTGTGGATCACGTTCTGCTCTGCAACGGTGTCCCAATGCAGTTAGCACCTGGCTGTGATTCTCGCTTCCAGTCCCCAGTCCCCAGTCCAATTCTGATTCCGATTCGGATTCGGATTCTGATTCAAAGCGGCTGCTACTCCTCTTCTACTCGTGCTAACCATTTCCCGTTAGCGGCACAACCCGTTTGGCACATCGAGCATGTTCGATGCGGCTACCTTTTGACCCACTTTTTTTTTCGAAGCTGGCGCTTTTAGAACGTGCCTGCTAATCCAACTGGTCAACAGTCCCAGTCCCAGACCCAGTCCCAAGTCCCAAGTCCCAAGTCCAGGCTCTGATACAGTTACAGTTGATATGCAGAAGATATGGCCGAAGTCAACGGCATCGTTAAAACAAACAAATAAACAAAGCGGGCCAGAAACCGGTCGAGAGTTTCAGCCAAGGGGAAATGGCTTAAAGCCAAGGCAACTTACACTTGACTAAAAGTATTAAGTATCTCTTATCGTATGGAGTAAAAAAGCTACAATGATTTTAAATACCAGACTTTAATTTAAAAGAAAAAAATAACTTGGGAATTATAAGGAACAAATGCGAAAACGTTTTACAAAAAAATTCTATATTCTTGTTAGTTTTGAAAGCCAAATATATTAATTATGACTGTGGTTCATTGCAGTATTGATAATAACATAACTTCAGTGAAATTCCTTTATTAAAGCTGTGCTCCAGCTATGCTTTGCATGTTTATTACTCTTTTTTTTAGTGTATTCGGGGAATCAACAATTTTTGCATGACTTCAAAGTGGGTCAGGTTTCTCAGACTTCTTGCTCTTCTGCCATTTTATTTATTTTTATTTCTATTTCGTTGCCCCATCATTGTTAGATAGCCAACAATAACAATGGCAAAGAGCAGCAGCAGCAACAGCAGCAGCACAACTTCCACTTTCTAGCGAGACCCTTTCACTTGACTCCGTCCGTTGGTGCTGCGTCATCGAAACTCATCACTTACCCGCTCTTTCTCCACACTCTCCAGGTACTTCCAGACGGCACAGATCATGTTTAACGGACTGCTGAAGTCTCAAGGTTACCCCAAGCAGACACACTTCGATCCCTCGCGTCCGGGCGAGACCATCTCAAATCTGTTGGACCATGTGGCCAAGCATCATCTGAATGTTAAGATCGATTCCAGGCAGTATGTTAAGCCAGCGGTGGGCTATGCCAAGGAGCTATTGAAACTCGGCCAGGCACGCGGATTATTGCAGTTCAATGCCACCGAAATTAGCGACAAGCTAACGGATACGCTCAACCTGGAGGTAAGTAGATTCTTCGATCGATCTGGGAACTGGGTTGCTGGGCAATTAGTTGAAGCTCTTTATCTGCAAATAAGATACAGCAGTGGTTAGAGAAATAGCACTGAGTACTTGTGGAATTCACTTAATTACGTTTATTGGTTGGTGTTTTTAACTTAATTTAATATGTTTATAGTATTTAGTATAGTAAATTTTTATATAGGGTTTAAAAGTGATAAACATTAAACTTACTATAAATTATCAGTGTTTATAGACATAGACATTGTCTGCCAACAGTATCCGTTTGTGCTAAATCATAGAAAAGTATGCTTTTGACCCTTACAACCTTTGAAACTCTACAGTACCTTATCCGTATCTGATTTCACAGCAATATTATTAATTTAGAAACGAATAGATTAAGTGACAATCAAGCAAGAGACGAACAATGCTATTATTCTAACCGCTTCTGTTTTGTACTAAATACTAAACTGGATACAAATTAAATTAATTACACCATTATCTATCTTCGCCTCCCATTCCTTGGCTTACAACGACGACGCACTCGAATCGTATCTAACAAACGGATGCCGAATGCCAAACAGGTTATTGAACCGGTGCTAAAAGTCCACCGCGCCTACAGATACATCTCGAAGACGCCGCAATGCGACCGCTACGTGCTCTGCCAGCTGAATGCAGCGGCCCTCGATCTCCAACAGAAGCAGGAGCAGCATGAACAGTACCAGCAACAGCACCAAAAGCAGCAGCAGCAGCAACAGACACGGCAGACGACGGCGTCTGGCCTGATCGCCGGAGTCAGTCCGAAAATTGTCAAGATCGGCAGCATGGGTGCAGCGATCTTCATTAGCACGGAAACCGGTACGCCATTCTGGACGCTATTCGGTGTGATCAATGCGCCATACAATTGTGAGGTGAGTGCCACAAGCTAGCTACTGTTTTACAGTGGAAAAAGTTGAATTCCGTTTAGGATTAGAGCGAGCTTTACGATTCTATAGGGTGGGGAATCCTATGAATGAATCCTATGAAAAATTATCATCCTAAATGTTTCTTTCACCTTTCGTTGCTTAAAAATCACATTTGAAGACTTCAAAACAAGTACTTTTGTGTAGTTCTTTCCGTACAAACGAAGTACACTTTCTGAACTCTATTTTAGTAACCATTGGTTTGAAAATATTTCAACAATTCACCAATTTAAACCATTATATTGCTAACCTTAACAAATTAATAAAGATTTTCCAGATAATCTCTTTTAAAAAACTACCAAGTAAACTATGAGGATTCAAGTTCAATTACAATTGGTTTTGAAATATTTTAATAATTCGGATTTAGCTGATTTTTTGTACTATTTCAACAACACACCAATGTAAACCATTTTATGATTGAAGATTTCTTAGATAATCTAAAGTAATCTAAGATTAAACAAATGGATATTGATGGGAAATAACAATAACAAAATATCTTCAAACTTATGATATTATCAACCAAAACTATTTTAAATGTAATCTATTTTTAATGTCAAACTTACAAGCAATATAACTAAATAATTTCTTTCTCTGCACTCTCCTTCTTGTCGCCGCTTTCTAACTGCTATTTCTGCGAATCCGTTGGTCCGCCAATACAACAGGCCAAATACCCCGTCGACTGCAATGGTTTCCACGAGGGCGAGGCCAAGGTGACCACGGAATATATCCACAACGAGTTGTAGTCGCCCCCCACCACCACTCTCAGGTGCAGATCCACGATCCGATGGAGAGACGAATATGCTCATTAAGAGGAGGACTTAGATGTTAATTGAGATCAAGATTTCGTGTGTATATAGTATTACGGATTGAAATATATTTAAATTTAAACCATATATGTAATGGAACGTATTTTTTGATGATAGATTAAAGAAATATCTTATGGAAAATGAGTTGAGGTACATATCTCAGTTTTTCAAAACATCCAAAATGAAAGTGCAGCAAATTCATCAAAAATGGTTTAAAACATCTTATCTTATCTTATTCGTGAGGGTTGTGGAAAAACAAAGAAGCATCATTTATCTTTTGCTAATGATCGTTATTATGTTACAGATTGCTCTTTGTGGTCAACGAACCGCAAGAGAAATGCTTTTCCCAGCTACAGTCAAACTGGCATAAGTGAAAACCCTGGTAATTTCAGATAAATCAAGTAAAAGAAAAATATAGAATTTTCTTTAAAAACTACTACAATTTTCCTATGACAAACTTTATAAATTGGAATTTTAGATGCAAGAATTAAAAACTTTATTCAAGGGAAAGTTATTATCGAAGTTTGACTTTAGTTACGTCTCGACGTTCAACGTTGGTTTTTTTTTAGTGAAACCAGTTGATGTGTTTGTGTGAAAACTCGCCTGGGGCATATTTTCACCATTTTCATTTCAGAGTGGTCTCCTCTCAGTTTGCACTTGACTTCACAGTGCACCGTGGATTTTCGGACACAGCGGACGGTTATAATTTCTATTTGCCATGCAGCTAATATATCGCGAACTGGAGGCGGACATTGTTCGGCGTACGAATGCCGTCTTTCCCGCCCAGAATTGCTTTGTGGAGGTGCTACCCGACCAACTGATCATACCCAGAAAGTACATGGAGCTGGGTGAATCCATTCGTTCGCTTCCCGTCTTCGAGAACGATGTGTGGATGGTTTCCTATCCACGTACTGGTTCCACTTGGGCCCAGGAGATGGTCTGGCTGCTGGGTCATCAGCTGGACTATGTGGCCGCCGAACAGGATTTGCGTTTGCGTTCGCCGCTGATCGAGTTGTCCGCCTTGTTCAGTACGGATCATCATGAGACGGTGGCGTGAGTATCATCCCCTATTTAGGCTTAAAAAATGAATACAATATAAGCTCAATATTTCGCCTTAATAAGGGGTAAAAAAATTTAACTGTGGCATACTTTTAAACCTCTTTTTTAAGGGATTTGAAATTACTACAGATTTTTGTGGCACCTCTTAATATTGATCCCTAGTTAATCCGTTTAAAAGATATAGTATAGAGGCTTTAAAAATCCGGTTTTCCTTAAATTTTAAACGTAAAATAATGCCTAAATTTCGTAATATTATTTCTTATAACATAAGTCAAATAGGTCCCATATTAATAAGTAAAAACATACTTAATTTTTTCTATAAAATGTACATTCTTATTAGTAACATATTAGTTTGTACTTACTCACCCACTTCAATTGAATTAAACTTTCTCCCTTTTTGGACAGCCAAACTTTTGGCAATACCGTGGATCTGGTTCGCAATCTGCCACGCCCCCGCTTCGCCCGTTCGCATCTGTCGTGGCAACTGCTGCCCGAGGAATTTGAGACGGTGAAACCTCGAATTGTGTACACCGCTCGCAATCCGAAGGATCTCTGCGTGTCTTATTATCACTACTGTAAGTTGCTACACGGCATTAATGGCGACTTTGAGCAGTTTGTGGACCTCTTCCTCGAGGGACACACTCCGATGGGCTCCTACTGGAAGCATGTCCTGCCCTTTTGGAAGCGGAGTCAGGGGGAGAATGTGTTGTTTATCAAGTACGAGGACATGATCAAGGATCTGCCGCGAGAGGTGCGTCGCTGTGCCCGGTTCTTGGGTGTCGAGAATCTCCTGACTGCATCCAGCCAGCAGCAGCTTTGCGAACATCTCACCTTTGACAAAATGCGGGCCAATAAGGCTGTGAATCTGGAGAAGCTGCTGCCGGCGTCATCGTCAAAGTTTATAAGAAATGGCAAAATTGGAGATTGGCGGAACCACATGGGAAACGAGATGTCCGAACGATTCGATGACTGGACCGAGAAGAATGTCCGTGGCGCTGGCTTGGCTTTCGATTACGAGTGAATTTAATTGGGTTTTAGAAGTTTACGTTTCATTAAATATTACAAGTTGTTTATAAAATATCAATTATTGTTTGGCTTTGGCAGCAAAGCGATCACTAGGGATGTTAAAAATGTATATTTGAATATCAATATATCGATATAAAATGTTTACATACATATGTTTTTGATTATACAAGAAAATATATTTATACGGTTATATTTTGTTGACTTTCTTTATTATTTTCATATACTTTAGTCACCGTTAAAACTTTATTTATTTATATATTCCATTGAATCATTTTGGGGAAGATTTAACATTCTCTTAACATGTCCAATACCGATTAATCGATATATATAGCTCTTTGAGAACTATCGAGTATTGCCGGCGCATTAACTTCTATTTTGGTTTTACTTGTTGCGAATTGTATTAGATTTAAAAAATTTGCAATGTCTGATGGAGCCACCGAAGCGCTCGTTGCCCACATGTGCGAGATGGTGCAGTTCTACATGTTGCCGGAATTAACTGAGGATTTGGACAGCATTCCGTTGGCGGCATCACAATTCGAGAGCTATCATTCCCTGCTCATCCAGGATTTGCCAAAACTCTACGATTTGGTGCAGGATTTCCTGCAGAAGAGTGATGAGGCGGGACACGAGGAGGTTGTTGTTGTCTTTTATTTATTCTATTTATTGTTTCTGAGAACACCATTTCTTCTGTTTTTTTTTTAGCTAAGAGGGAAGCTGCTCCGGCTGCTCTGTGAACTAACAGCAGCTCCAACGATCTTCCAGCTCAAGGCTGGGCATGGGCATCTTCTAAGGAATGCCAATGAGCTGGCGAATAAGCTATCCTCCAGCTGGTGCCATTCCACGGATACCCAAATGCTAAAATACTACGAGAAGAAGCTGCACAAGGATTGCTGGAAGCGGCAGCTAGGAGCTGTTCATGGATTTGCCAGATTCTTGGAGGTATAAATCGCTTAACTGTTCTGATGTTTGGCCTATTTTATTTACAATTACTTCTCTGCAGCTACGTTATACGGATAAATCTAGAATGCCCATACAAATGCTTACTTTTGCTCTGTCCGTGGGTCTTAATGTCCGGGAATGCTATGATCCAGCCTACAAACAACTTGGCGTCCAAATCTTCTCTGTTATGCTGAAATTTAGCGTGGGTTACTGCTACCCAAGGCTTAATAGCATTATCTTGAATTATTTTTCTTGCAGGATCCCAAGGATATTCAAGATTTGAATGTGCACGCCGTGATCTATAATCATGCGCTTAAGGATGCCTACAATATGGAGTCCATTGAGGCTATAGCCGCAGTTTGGAACTGCTTGTATCTGTGCCTTGATCACTTCATTGACTTGGATGCATATACGGTGGGATTAAGATTAGTAATCTCCCAAATTCTGATGTCTGTATACCTTAACCTTTATCTGATTACAGTGGAATCAATGCGACGACATGCTTGACCGTTTGATTAACAATGTGGGCATGACCTCAAATCCAAAGCTCTCCATTTGCTTGCTGCAGTTCATAACCCGACTGGGCTACTATTTTACTATCAATCGCAGCGATGTGGAGGCTGCTCTCGCCACAGATTTCAATGAAGGCAATAACTTGGCTGCTTGTCGGGACGAGTGCCTTTCTTTGAACGCCAGCACTAGCTATCGTTGGGCCAAGGCCATCCTGCAAATGTTCGTTTTGGAATCGGAAAAGCTTCTCCAGGGACCCGAGGTGTGTCTGGAGCTTATGGAGCAAATGCAAAGATGCTATCTGGTCTGTATTATGCCCATACCTTTGGAGGCCTTGCATCCGCATTTGCCCGAGTTTTATAGTAAATTTGTTGCCGTACTTTTGGAGTGCCTAATGGTTCATGAACGGGCGCCGGCTGTTCTTAAGGTAATTGTGCAACGATCGAATATTGTGCATTTGTTTCTCAACTCTTTTACGTTTCAAAAATGTATCAAATGTATAAAGTAGTTTTTGCTTTCTCTGTTCACATTAACTGCATCCATATCGATATATCTCCCTTAGATCGTTCAGCGCTTCATCAATATCTTCAGCTTCCAGGTGGCCAACTCGGCCAGTCCGGCTCAGATGAATCTTCCCTCCAATTTGACGGAGTATCCGGAAGCTTTAAGAAAAATACAAATTACGATTTCAGAATAAAAAAAAAACAGAAAATGCTAATAGTTTACATTCTGGTCGATCAGCAGGTGGGACACCACCGTGGCCAGCACGACGTTGGGAAAGATACCAATTAATATGGGTTTTAAGCCAGAGAAGAAGCCTATGTAGCCGTGCTTTCTTAGAATCTGGCGACACATGCTAAAATAGGACTCACTTCTAGGCCGAGATTGATTCAGAGTCATTATAGCCAGTGTGTCTATCGGTGTCATAATCACGGCTATGATGATTCCCTTCAATGCCAAGCAAGTGAGATTCGGAATCCAATAATTTTGCTTCTCATAAAATCGCTCCACAAAGCCTTCCACATGATCGCTCACCGGCTTATGAATCTCAGCCACCAGTCCGCTACTAAGGGCATTTATCTCCCATCCGGCAAACAGGTGGTTTAGACCACCTTTGCGAAACATGCACCTGATGCCGGATGAGAAATTTCGATAGCTGAACAACGGTGGAGACAGTTGATAAATTAAATTGAAAATTTAAGTTCGTTTTTGCTGCGCCCTTACTTGCGCCTAGCAAACGGGGAGCGCGTGAGGTCCGCTTGCCGCATGATCGATAGCTTGGCGAAGGGAGTGGCCAGGATGCCGCCACCTACGCCACACATTCCCCTTAAGGCATTAATGTGGAACGGTTTGAGCTTCTGAAAGTATGGATGGTTCTCTATCAATTCGCGAAGTTTGTTGAACACAGTGAGGGTGCAAATCGTTTGGACGGTGAAGCGAGTACCGGATGCGGTGATGCCATAATAGTAACCTTGCAGACCGTGCCGCGACATCTTCTTGAACATGTGCGTCATCGTCAGCTTGCGGTGTCTGGTTAAGTTCGCCTGGATATTGACACGCATTAGCTCCATGGGATGCGACAGCAAAAGCGAGGTCATTTTGACCATGTAGGCCATGTAAATGGGCATATTTACAAAGGTGTCCATCGTGATTCCCGCATCGTAATTGTTCATTATATGTGTAAATTTTTATATTTGTTGAAAATTTTCAAGGGTTTTCTAAAGTTCAAAATGCTAAGACTACTCGCACTCGGCACGCAGCTTGACGATCTCCAGCTGGGTCTTTTTTGCCTCCAGCATGGTAACCGTGCGCCGCAGCTCGGCGATCTCGTTCATTTTGTTAAAATATGCGGATTTGGCCTCCAAATACTCCGTCTCCGCCTTGATCAGGTCCTTTTGCAATCGATTGCTGTCGTTGGGCAGCGGGGCCGCCAGCTGGTCCAGATCGATGCGCACAAACTGATCGTCCTCGTCCAGCAGTTTCTCCATCAGGCTGGCGGCGCTATTGGTTATTTCGTTGCTAGCAGGAGCTGGTGTACCACCAGCAGCTACCGCCGGCGTCACCGGTTCCGATATGACATTTCTCTGCACCGTTGCTTCTGGTTTACTGCTACTGCTAGACGACGGATTACCTAGCTCATCCGTAAGATCCTCCCGGAACGTGGCGCAGGATTTTCTGGTGTAAGGAAAAAATATAGTGTACGGAAAAGAGCGGGAAATACGTGTTACACATATGTACATACCTGTGGATAATCAGTCTGTCGATGCTGGTGTTGGACTGATATTTATGGCAGTGATTGCATATCGCCCGGTACTTCTTCGTTCCATCCTTGCTCTCTTTGTCCGCTGACAGGAATCCGAGTCTTTTCCATGTTTCGGCCTTGGTAAGACCAGCGCGCTTCGGTCTCTTGGATGCCGACGACATTTTATTCGTTGAAATTAACAATAAACAAACAATTCGACGCCGATAGTTTGGTGTGTGCCAGCGTCGCCACCAAGCGATATATCGATAAACAGTCGATTTTACGCGTATAATACATACACAGCTGTACATCCCAACCAAGCCGCTTGCATAAACAATACATACATGTCATAAAATGCCACGAAAGAAATCGGAAGACTTTTACAGGTAAAATAGTCAATAAATATTTAACGAATGCATGTTTTACTAAATATATTCTAGATTACACGACTTCACGCCCAACTATGAGCGAGGGAAGTACACGGCAACTTGTAACATCTGCGACAAGGTGCTCCAGAATACCGCGCTGACTCGCCTATCGCTGCACAGGTAATCCTTGGGTCATCCGTTAACCATTATACATATACATATACATATGTACATACATACATTAACAGCAAGTTCTGAATTTGTTCATTGCAGGCAAACTTGTGACGAACGGCGGCGTAAACTTCAGCAAACTGAGAGATTGGAGAAGGATTCTGAGGATCAGCACCAGTTCAAGGTAATTATCGAGGTCTCCGGGAGCTCCTTGAATGAGCCAACCGCGGTCTGTTTCGCCTATTTTAATGAAAACACATAGTTTCAGTTTCATTGTCTATATACATGTAAAAGTTTATTTCAATGTTTTGTTTAGTTTTACAATCGTAATTTATGTAGATTTCCCTCAAAAGTAACGTAAAAGTCTTTGTAAAAATTAACTTAAAGTCCTTTAATCAAGGATATGTATGTAAGTACTTGAAAACGGTTGAAAACTAATCTAAATATAATTTTATATTTCTTAGATCCAAAAAATTTCGGGCGAAGATGACGACGCATCGTGTAGTGACACCGAAGGAAAGGAGATTATAGTTAAGGTCGGTAACTATAAACTCTTAATACCTGAAAAAGTATCTATAACTTGTGATGCATCCGCAGATACAGCAAATTCTGGATGCAGTCGACGATGGAAATGATAAGAAAACCCGACCGCCGGTCCTGGTTAAATCAGAAACTCGGGAGGGCACGGATCCGGATCTAGAAGCGGAGCAGCATATGGAATTTGAGATTACCGGCGCTGAATACGTCGACGACAACAAAGAAGTAAGATATCTATATTTTTCACATCTTGAATCCAATGGCTTATGGAGCAGCATTACATATTGCAGCAAGAGCTGGGGAACTCGTTAAACGGTTCGACCATGTTCTTGGAGACCAGGCCCAGACATAATCTAGCTGCCCTCAAGGCGGAGAAGATGCGTGCGGAGATCAGGCATTATCAGAGCAAGACCAAGTTCCTCAAAACGGAGACCGAGAACCTGAAGCTTGAGCGCACCCTGGCTTTGCTGAAGATACAAAAGCTGCGACTGGAAATCGACGCCCTGCGCGCCTAAGCCTAGAGTTTAATGATATATGTTATTTAACAAAGTATGCACGTCAATGTATATTCAGACATTCTGTAGTATCTATATATTTAAGGGAAAGCAATATATATGTATGTATATATGTATTTGTCTCAAAAGAAATATATTGTGTATTTTGTACATCGAAAATGAGTCGATTTGAGTTGATTTCAGCTTTTGGAAGTGAAACTTCTTATTCGTTAATAATGAAACGCTAAAATGCGACAGGAACAAGGCAGGGGTAACGTACAAATAAGAAAAGTCTCTCTTTTTATGAAAAATAATGATATATTTTCTAGACAACCTTAAATTTCTTACATTGGCATCTTAAAGAATCAATATATATTTATACATATATATATGTCAAAATAAGTTTCAGCACATCTTATAGATATGTATGTAAATACTAAGACTTGAGCTCAGCTTAGGCACGCAGGGCGTCAATTTCCAGTCGCAGCTTTTGAATCCTCAGCAAGGTCAGGGTCCGCTCGACTTTCATGTTTTCGGTCTCCGTCTTGAAAAACTTGGTCTTGCTCTGGTATTGCTTGATCTCCGCAAGCGTCTTCTTCGCCTTGAGGGCAACCAGGTTGTTCCTCGGCCTGGCCTCAACGACAATGGTCGAATCCTCCAGCTGTTGCTGCAATATGTAATGCTGCTCCATAATGAATAAATTTAACATGTTGGAAAATACAAAACTCTTACTTCTTTGCTATCGTCTACGAAATCAGAGTTGGATATCTCGAATTCCATATGCTGTTCCGGCTCAAGACCTGGTGTACCACTTTTACGCGTTTCCGATTTAACTAGGACAGGTGTTCGAGTTTTGTCAGCTTTCCCATCGTCGGATTCGTCCAGAATTTGTCGAATCTGATAAGCAGGGGCAAGTTGTATTGACTTTTTGGGGATTACTGATTTTACAGCAACACCTACCTTGACTATAATCTCCTTTCCTTCGGTGTCGCAGCCCAGGCCGTCATCTTCGCCGGAAATGTCCTGGATCTACGAAAAACATGTACAAATATTGACATAGGCGAGTTTGAAACCTTTTTTTTATGACAAGTTGTATAATTGGTTTTCAGATACTTTTTACATTGACTTTACCTTGGGTATAAATACAAAATTGATTTGTATTTAATTGAATTAAGTGTTGCATCGATATTACGGTTAGAAAATGAGCAAAACAAACTATGGATGCACTCTTATAAGGCTTCCGGAGACCCCTATTTCTTACCTTGATTCGGTGGCGGTCTTCTGTATCCTTTTCCACTTTGGTGATGTGGTAAGGTAGAGGACCTTTACTACTCTTTTCTTTACAGTTTTGCCTACAATTTGTCCAATAATAAGTGATGTGTGTACACATGTACATATGTGAAACCATGGATGTTACCTGTGCAGCGATAGGCGAGTCAGCGCGGTGTTCTGGAGCTCCTTGTCGCAGATGTTGCAAGTTGCCGTGTACTTGCCTCGCTCATAGTTGTGCGTAAAGCCATGTAATCTGTAAGATATCCTGTAAAAGGCGAATTCACTTTATATTTAAATAGTATTTTACCTGTAAAAGTCTTCCGATTTCTTTCGTGGCATTTTATGACATGTATGTATTGTTTATGCGAGCGGCTTAAATGGGATGTACAGCTGTCTACGTATTATTCACGTAAAATCGAGAATCTATCGATATATCGCTTGATGCCGATGTTGACCAACAATCGGTGTAAAATTCATATTGTTGATTTTGACGGGAGTATAAAAAAATGTAAACTTGTTTAATAAATAAGTTCATAACACATTTAGCCAAGAACTGACATCGACTAAATCTTAACTTAACTTCTCGAGTTAAGATAATAATCCTCAATTACATTATATTGTCATTCAACAGTGTAGTCGATATATACACACATATAATTCGAATTTTACTTATATCTCTTAACGATGCATTGATATTTATTTATATTTCAGATCTATTTAACGAACAAATACGCAAAAATAGTTGTCAATACATCTAATTTGTAAAATTTTTAAAGAATTTGAATTATATACTGGGTAGTCGATATTTCCTACTGGTGGTAACCCTGCTCTGTGCCACTCGATAACTGGCCACTGCAACCCTACATATCACATGATAGCCAGGGAGAAGTCTCGGGGAGGAGAAAAGGTTTTTCTTTGCAGTCGTTTGTCATATGATTAAAAGTCCAGCGGAAAACTGAAAATGTTGCGGAATTGCGTGATTTTCTCGCTGTTTATTGCAGCCAGTAAGTAGAGATACCAACAATAAGTGTGTTAACTGCACCTGAAGTCTGCGCCAGTTAAGAAAAGTGCCAAGATTCTGTGTTCATCGATTCTTAGATTGGGGTGGTGACCGAGACACCTAAAAGTCTCGAGTCTGATGAGTGTTCCTTATGCCTGCGCAGAATCAGGAGCAACGAAACACGTCGAAACTGATAATGTGCTTTACTCTTTATCCACAGTCCATGCCGCTGGAGAATTCACGGTGCTGAACCGCCCTAAGGCAATCAGCTTCAAGGGCAATGATGCACTGGAGAGCCAGTATGTGGGCGATGTGCTCTTCGCGGCCATGGGCAACGCTGTCGTCGGCGACTCCAACTGGAGCGGTCTAACCATCAACGATCCCTTCAACCTGGCCAAGGGCGTCATTCTGGTGCACATTTCGGGCATCAGTCACGTGTCCACCGCCGGCAACGTCAAGTCCTATGAGCTGACGGGCTCTAACACTGACTCCTCGCTCAATGCCCTGGCTGCCGAGCTGGAGGCCGCCAACGAACCCGTCTGTGACATCAACTTTGAGCAGTTCGACAATGGCGTAAGTTGAACTTATCTAGGGCTTGGGATATAAGCCTTACAAATCTACATAATCACTGACTTCATTTATTGCCTTAGGTTCAAGCCTGGAAATCTTGCTTTGGAGAATTCGAGACGCCAGCCGCCAAGCCCACAAAGAACCTGAATCCCTCCCTGCACTCCGCCGACAAGCAGTTCCTGCAGGAGATTGGCTTTATCAACGGTGCCGCCGATCATCTGGCCGAGATGACCAAGCCCTCGAATGTCCTGCTGCTCCGCGTCTCCGTTGATGGCGTGGCCAAGGCTCATGGCGCGAAATCAGTGGCCGTGGATGAGGCCAACAAGCTTTTGTCGGCTGCCATCAGCCGCCTGCTGGCTGCGTCCCAGAAGTCCAGCGACTCCGTTCTGTTTGTCCAGTCCACGGAGAAGGATGTGGCTGTGTCGCGCGCAAAGCGCGATGCTCTGGCTGCCGACGCCAAGAACCCCTTCAACCTGGCCACCTACTACAACAGCGACTACCCAGTGATCTTTAACATCATTCTCTGGTTCATGGTCGTCTTCGGTCTGTCGCTGCTGGCCATCTGCTACGCCATCGCTGCCATGGATCCCGGCAGGGATTCCATCATCTACCGCATGACCTCCACCCGCATCAAGAAGGACAACTAAGCGGCGGAATGGACCGAGCTATAGCTTCTGTTACCTCTTTTGTTATTTCGTCCCCTTTTTTTCTTTGAGTAATAAGTTGATCTGTCAACTTCCACTTCAAAAAAGCGACAGAAATTGTGTGTGTGTGTCGCTGTAGTTGGTTTTATTATCTATAAATAAGTATTAACAAACTTATCAGTTTTCGAAGCAGTTGCGACTGAGCAATATATAATTCCATAGTAATTTGTTACATTTTCCTCTGTTTTTTTGTTGTTCTTTTTAGGTTCATTTATATGTAGATGAAAATGCACAACATACTCGCCAGAACGATCAGTCAGTTCTATGTCGAAAATATTCATCATATGTAAATTATCAAAAATGTGAAGTGTTAAAAAAACGTAAAGTTAAATATATATAGCCTAAAAAGACAAGGAATTGGGATTTTTTACTTGAATTTTGGGAAGAACACTTAATTAATTAAAACAGTAGATAATGAGATTCATGCGTAGCTCGCAAGAGGACGGATCTGTTTCACTGAAAGTCCACAAAAGAACGCACAAGGTTGGTCTTTCCTTTAAGGGTCTTGCTTTTCGCGTGGCCTATTTCGTTATCCTTCCGCGCTTTGCCCGCAATGTACAAGGTTAGGGGCAACAAAGGCGGCCTTTTTCTATCCGATTGATTGTATTGCATGGAAATCTTGTGGTATGTCCATATATTATGCAATCACCTAGGGGGGTGAGTGTCAGCGAAAAGATTATGTTAGATCAAAAGGTATGAAACTATATTGAAAGCGCATCTTCAATGCTTTGCCCGCTTCTTTAGCGATGTCAATCCCCGGAAAGAGCAAACATTTTCTTTTAGTATTTTTGTTTCTTTTATTATAATTTTTTTTTTAATTATTATTTCTTCTAACATAAGCACTGCAGAAAGATGTGAAGAAATATGTACAATTTGCTTTTATAGTGTTTTTGAAAGAAAATTAACATTTTCCTTGATAAAAAAATATAGAAGAAAACACACAGAAGTAAAAAGAAATATAAATAAAAATATTCATATAAAACTAAAACGCTTAATATATATAATATAATAATAAAGCCAAAAAAACTCCAAAATTTTAAAACACTTGAAAAGGAAACAAAAATATTTTAAAACAAAAACAAATCTGTTTAAACCAAATATCCGTCGATTTAAATATTACTATTCTAGTGTTTTTCAAGTACTACATTTGGTCCTTTCTTAATTATTAATGAACTTTTCTTAATTTTATTTAATAAAAGAATCACATTCAAATTTTAAAACAAAAAATGATCTATGTATATAAAAAGGATATTAAAAAGGATCTGAAATGTATGGAAAGGATATGAAAAGGTTCTGAAAAAGCATCTAAAGGGATATGAAAAGGATGTGAAGAGGATCTTAAAATGATATAAAAAAGATTTGAAAAGAATATGAAAAGCATCTGAAACTGATATGACAGGAATATGAAAACATAAAAGAGGGAGGGGGTTAAAAATTATTAAAAAATTACCTAATATGTAGAAAGACAATTTATTTTTTTATTTAACTTTGTTGTGTTTCGGATTAGTGTTTGTTCGGTTTTTCTTGTTCTACTGTTTAGGGAAAATGTGTATGTATATTTATTATATAAATATATATCGTTCGAAGGCGGAAGGTGTATGTTCATATGTATTTATGTCTAGTAATATATATTTGATGTAAACGGTGGTGGCTTGGCCTTCTACAATTGTTCCTGTTGTTGTGGCGGAGGCTGCTCCTCCTGGATCTCCAGTTTTTGTATGTTTCTGTGTGTGGTGAGCTTTTCCGGCCCCATCGCCGATAAGGATTTAAAATGATATGAAATGGATCTGAAAATGATATGAAAAGGATGTGAGAAGGATACGATATGGGATATAAATACGATATGAAAAGAATAAGCAAAGTTTATGAAAAGGAAAATAGGAAAAAATAGGAAATAGGAAAAAATTACCAATATCTTCAGATACCCAAATCCATAAATGTCCTAATTTAAATACAGGCTCTTTATAGTTCCCCATCTTCGTCGGGCAGGGCAGTCATCTGGGCCTCCTGCAAGTCGCGCTCGATCTGCTGCTGCCAATCCTTGTCCATTTCGATTTCCGGCGGCAGCAGGGCTGGCATCGCAACGAACTCCAGGTTGGGATCACCCACCAGCTTGCGCGCCAACCACAGGAATGGTTTCTCGTAGTGGAAGTTCGATTTGGCAGATATGTCATAATACTGCAAATTCTTTTTACGATGGAAGAGGATGCTCTTGGCTTTTACCTTGCGATCTTTAATGTCAACTTTGTTTCCACAGAGCACGATAGGTATGTTTTCGCAGACGCGAACAAGATCGCGATGCCAGTTGGGCACGTTCTTGTAGGTAATTCGCGAGGACACATCGAACATAATGATTCCACACTGACCCTGGATGTAATAACCATCACGCAGTCCTCCGAATTTCTCCTGGCCGGCCGTATCCCAGACGTTGAACCGCATAGGGCCACGATTGGTATGGAAGATTAGAGGATGCACTTCCACGCCCAATGTGGCCACATATTTTTTATTAAATTCGCCTGTCACGTGCCGCTTTA
Source organism: Drosophila parvula (assembly GCA_018904695.1). Taxonomy (NCBI): domain Eukaryota; kingdom Metazoa; phylum Arthropoda; class Insecta; order Diptera; family Drosophilidae; genus Drosophila; species Drosophila parvula. Next base: position 19,590 of record JAEIIG010034514.1, read on the forward strand.
CGAATGTAGTCTTTCCGCTTCCGCCATCGCCAACAAGCACACACTTGAACGTTGGCATATCCTGTCCTTCTTGAGCCATCGCTTTCTACTTCTGCTTTACTTTAACGACGCAACAAAAAGAGTGAAATTTAACAGGACGATCAAATTTCCTTTGCACAATGACAATTTTGGCACAGCCCGAGCGAGTGGACTTTCTAACAAGCAGTGTGGCCAGAGCTAGATCAAGGTAGGCGGTTTTTTTTTTTTATAGTGAGACCGTCTATAATTAAAGCATCTTTACATTCATTCATTCAATCATTTTCCAATTTGAGTATTCCCTTAATGACTAAATGACTACATTTCTTAATATGTACATATATCGCCCATATATTTAGTGTGATAGGAAAAAAAAAAAAAAAAAAAATTGGCAGCTGATTTCAGAGAGATCTCTGCTCTGAATGAATTAACAATTGAGACTACCCTTAATAATACCCTTAAGAGAACCCAAAAATCGGTCCTGCTCCGAAACAGAAGGTATCCTTTCCCAAACCAAGTCTACAAATATAAATAATCCGCTTAAACTAAACTTGTAAGACTTGGTATTCCCATCTGACGCTTCGAGTTCGGGTGAAATCTGTAAAATTGCTCTTGAAAAATATACTTACATATGTATACTTAGTAACGGTAAATGTTAACTTAAGATATTAACTATGCTCTGAAAAGTGTTGCTGTGCCAGTAAAAAAATAAACCCAAACTGGCTGATATATTCAGTGATCGAAAGTTCAGATTCTAAGGAACAGCTGTTGCCAGTTGATGATATTATTAGTTGTATCTTATTTACGAGTTCTGATTGTGCAAAACGTTAAAATATGTGATAACGTTAAAAACTATATTATTTACAAAGTATGCTTAAGGAATTCCCATTATAGGAAGCTTTTAAATATAAACTCAACAAAAATATAGTAGTAAATAAAGTAATACAACATTTTTCTTGGTGCTTTAATTTATTTGGGTTGTGATACCTCAAGCTTAGGTTTTAAAAACAAAAAATTGACTGATTGAATTTTCTTTTTATTCTTTATTTCAAATTTAACGAAATAAGATGTATAAAAATGTATATTGCTGTGTTAATATAATTGCAATGACTATGCATTGACTTACAGTCCTATATTATTTCAAAATCTTTACATTAAACAGATATTAAATTTGGTATCAATTTTGAGGAACTATTGATGTTCTTAATTCTAATCCTTAGTCTGATTTTCATAGGTTTGTTATTAATTTCAAAAATAAATCGAATCTTATAAATATAATTTTGAAATAATTAATGATTTTTCCACTGATATCTTTGGTTTAATCTAAGAATATTTGTCAAATTTTGAATTAATTCCTTGTAAACCTAAATATTCAATAGAATCTAATGCGAAGCTACTTAGTTTGAGTGTGAGAACTCATCTGGATCATAGTGTTGTGGAAAATAGGCCTTATTTCATTTAATAAACAGATTTTGACAACTTATTGCACAAATAGAAACTAGAATAAGGCTAATAAAAGTTTTAAAAGTTGTCATTTTTAAACACAATTATCTTAAGTCAGTGACGTTATCACTCTGGGTAACAAACCGAAATTTATACCGAAATTCGTTTTATTTCGATATCTTTATTATCCAAGCTACGCTCCCCAATGATCGTTGCCGTGGTCATAAGGTGAGCTGCTTCCACCGCTCCAGGCATAGCAGCCGGCGCCATTGCCATTCTGACCCACAGAACTCTCCCGCAGCATGGCCTGCAGGTGATTGATATAGTTGATGGCGATCCTAAGATAATAAAATTAATTAATAATAAATTAAATTAGGCTCAACCTTAAAACGCACCTTAAGCTCTCAATTTTGGAGTACTTCTTTCCATTCGGTTTAGAAATGGGCAGCTTGGAGCGCAGTAAATCGAAAGCTCTGTTCATATCCCGCATCCTGGTCCTCTCCCTATCACAGGCAGTGCGTCTGTAGTCCTTCTCCATCTGCAAGGCCTTCTCCCGCCAGGCGGGATTGTGCTCCTTGGATATCTCAACCTCCGAGCTACTGGCCAGACTACCTCCTCCTCCTCCGCCTGTTACTCCGTAGGTCATGTACATGGGTGGCGGCACCAGCTCACTGGGCTTGCTGCACTCCACCAGGCCCGCAGGAGAGGCAGAGGCCACATGCCCGGCTGCGTGCCACATCGACACGGGCTGAGGAATTACGCTGTAGGTTGGCGGGAGCAGGCCCATATTGGGTGGTGGCTCCTTGTCGTAGCCACCGCCCATCAGCGAGGGCGAATAGTTGTGTGGATGGGCAGGCGCATAGGCCAACAGACCGCCTCCATCCGGGGTCAGGGTGTAGTTGAGACTAACTGCTGCTTGGGGAGCGCCAAGCTCGAGGAGCACCGGCTGCTCCGACGTCTCTGCCTCACCCTCAGAGCCACCACTGAGATACGGTCCACTCGTAGAGGCTGGCAGCGGTACCAGCACGGCAGGCGTATCCCCCGGAGCCGTAGCGGTGGCCGCGGAGCTCAGCAGTTGATCCGTCATCGCCTAAGCCGATTTGCGCTGTGTGACGAAAGTGCTGCTGGCTTTTGGTTTACCTGGACGGACTGCTGCCGGACTCGGACTCGATTCTTATTTTTATTTTTAGTGCATTAGAGGCCGCGAATCGTGATGAATGGCTCACCATCGATCCGAGACGTGACTACTACTCAGCCGGGGACGATGAGGGCCTCATCTCTGCTGGGTCTAGAAGGGCCGACCGCCTGTGTGTGTACGTGTGTCAACAGGTGATCTATAGGAGGTCTCTGTGGCTCTAAGGACCCTTTTGTCAGGTGTGCAAACAAAGCGAGTAAATTTCTCCGCTATTGTGCGATCGATCCGATCCGACGACGAATGGCGATCGAGGCGCGTGTGGCAGGCTGGAGTTGCGTCTCCGCTCTGGGATCAGCGATCGACGATTGCCGATCGTCGCCACAACTTCAGTTTGAGTTTTTCTTCAACCGCTCTATATACAAAGCACCCACACACTCGGTGTCGAGAGCACATAAGCAGCGTGTATTTTCGACGCATGTAAACACAAGTGTTTTGACTTAATTAAAAAAAAAATACATATCCATATCCCCAGTTATGAATATATATATGTATATATGGAGGTGAGAAAACAGAGTATAGCCTGGCTTTGACTGCAGTCGGGCAGAGCCTAAATGTTTGCCCAAATTCAAATTTCAAACTAATTCGTTTTACGAATCCCAACCAGTCCGTGTGTGAAGAGTACAACCTTTAAACTTTTATTTCATAAATTAGATTTGATTTTATAATTTCAGATTTGAAATGCAATATTAATAAATAAATCAATATAATATTTTACACTTCTGTCAGTAATGACGATGATGGTAACTTGACCATTAAGATATACATACATTCATAGGTGTATTGATATCAATTCAGGTTACAGCATTTTAAACGATTCCAAAAAAAAAACAAAACAAAAATTCCATCTTTAAAGCCAGTATCCATTGACGATGGAGTTCGCAATTAAGACATACATAGGTGTAATGTTAATATTAATTTTAATGATTGAATTTTAAACAATATTGAATTAAAAACAAAAACAAGTATTTATGGAACTATTCCTGCGGATAAAAACCAAAAGAGGTACAAGGGTCGTTAAAATAAGTAACAGGATACATTAAATTAGTTCTTTTAAATAAATTAAAGCAACAACAAAGTGAATAAGTTTATATAAGAATAAGCTGATAGAAAAACCTTAAGCATTGAGCATGTTACAAAAAGGCATCAAGTTAAATGATGGAACTGGTCCTACGGATAGTAAATAAAAACCAAAAGAGGTACAAGGGTCGTTAAAATAAGTAACAGGATACATTTAATTAGTTTTTTTTAAATATCAACTTAAATGATGGAACTGGTCCTACGGATAGTAAATAAAAATCAAAAGAGGTACAAGGGTCGTTAAAATAAGTAACAGGATACATTTAATTAGTTTTTTAAAATATCAAGTTAAATGATGGAACTGGTCCTATTAACAGTAAATAAAAATCAAGAGAGGTACAAGGGTCGTTAAAATAAGTAACAGGATGCATTCAATTAGTTCTTTTAAATAAATTAATAATAAAAATAAAACAAAAAGATGTACGCATTCGCTTGAATAAAAAATTCCAAACGATTGATGACTGAAGACTTGCCTAAGCCAAGTAAAGATCAAATTAAAACCAAATTAAAAACTAAAACAAAATAAAAAATTAAGAACCACAGTCGATGTGAGAGCCTCGACTGCTGGCCGACGACTGAAATGGTTTTTGCAAATTTGCCAAGCCAAGTCAGCAATCGATTGTTGTAGCCCAACAGTGATGATATCGATAAGATTGTTTTCAAAGGATTTAAAGGGTGACACTTTTTTACCAAATTTCAAAGGGTTGCCACCTAATAAATAAAAAGGTAACCAAATTCACCAAATTGTTAGCTGCCGCCACTTAACTTTTAAATAAATAATGCACATAGGAAGCTCCCATTACAAATCGATGTATTTAAAAATGTATTTGTAATCATAAGGATGATCTTTCTGTGACTATTTAAAAATGTACCTTTATTTATACTTTATTTAATGATTATATGTATGTATTAGATTAAGGCTCAGTAACTTAATATGGCTTGATTATTATTTGATATCAGATTGAATAAATATTTCTTATAAATCCTCACCTTACACAGTTATTAATATGTATTTCCTTTCTATGTACATACATACATATGTATGTATATGTACATAGATATTAACTGCATACGAGTTTTGAGTCATATTTGGGATCACATCCCGTTCTACGATTCCCCCCCAAACAAGGTGAATCCACTGGGAAATCTAATTCATGGCCCAGGCGTCGGATTACTAACCAACTCACACCAGTCGAAATGGGAAATTACTTAAATTTTTTGCAAAGCCGAAAGCTATTTTGTTAGTTGGTTTACCAGAGCGCATGGCTTGCCGGGAATCGGAAACTAATACGGGCTTAGTTCCGCGTAGAGTAACAGAGAGAAGCCCCCGAATAGATTTATTTCGCTTAGCGGCGCCTTTCCTTGGCCGGAGGTGTCGAATGGCCGGCCTGAGAAAATCATATAGCCCTATTTTTTACAACTCCTGTAAATGTGGGTCAACTGTGGTTGCGATTGCGAATCGAAGGCATATTTATTGTTTCTGCTTTATACAAAAATAAACACCGTGTGTGTGTGTGTGTGTAAAATATTAAAATAAATAGCGAGTACAACGAAGCATTAAGTGGGCGCCATCCGGACTCAGAGAGCCCCCGGCATAGATCAATTCATTAGAGCTATGTATATACATAGGAGTGCCGGCTAATTTAAGCAATTTTTCGTATGAACAGATTAAAGTGAATCGTTGTCAAGCAAGTGGTGGTTGTGGTCACTCCAACTCCACATCCATTTCAGTTTTAACTGCCGAAATTCAGGGGTCGCAGCTCGAAGTACTTGTCCAACACTTCGTCCGTAATCAGCTTGCGAGCTGCCTGATGCTGCTCCACAATGGGTGTGAGGGTCTGCAAAATGGGAAGTGTATTAGTATTCCGGTAAGGCCATCCTTTTTGCATTGCCAAACTTACCTCCACGGCCAGCTTCTTGATCTCGCCCGTTAGCAGCTCGCCCTTGCTATAGGCCAATCGCACTTCCTCCAGCTTTGCATCGTCCTCCAGGAAGAATTTCAGCAGCTGATAGGATACATCAACATCCGGCACACCACCCAGCTTGCGGTGCTCCTCCACAGTGGCACGGCCCCCGGAGAAGGCGTACTTGTTGATCTTGTTCTTGATCTGCTTGGGTGTGTCCGTCAGATAGACAGCCGAGTTCTGGTCGCTGGCCGACATCTTCGTTTTGGCGCCCTGCAAAGCCGGAAAGAAGGTCGAGTGGATGAGCGCGCATTTGGGGAAACCCAGGCGCGGTGCAACGTCGCGTGTCATGCGGAAGTACGGATCCTGATCGATGGCGCACGGGATCAGGCAGTGCACCTTCTTGTTGCCGAACAGAAAGGGAAAGGTGCTGGAGATGGCAGGAGCTGCTTGGGCTGCCGGAAATCCGATCTTGCCAATAATATCCGAGTCGCCAAAACCAAAAATGCCCTTCACCTGGTTGAAGGTGACGCACTTCTGGATGCGTATAATATTCTGGTACATGGCGGGACATTTTCTGAAAGGGAGATTGTGTATGGTTTAGCTTTTAGATACCATTTCCAAGTGGCGCCCATTTCTTACCCCATAAATTCCAGGTTGTTGAATATAAACGTCTTGTTGACGTCAAAGCCCATGGCTACAATATCCTTGGCATTCTCGCGCGCCAGCTTGATGGCATCCTCCACCTTCAGGTCCTTCCACAAAGTCTTCTCATCGTCAGTCAGTTGAACAACCAGCGGCACATCGAACGTCTCCTGCAGCCACTTGGTCATTATAAAGGGCACCAAATGCCCCACGTGCAGGGATCCAGAGCTGGGGCCGCGACCAGTGTACAGATAGAAGGGTTTGCCCTGTTCCCGCAGGGTGAGGATGGTGTGAAGGTCGCGGTGCGAGAAGAACATGCCTCGCCTAATGAGGTGGTGAGCGGGCTTCCCCGTGATTTTCTCGAAGCGTGCGATAAGCTCCTCATCGATTTTGCTCGAGCCAAAGCGTTCTGCAACGTGTCAACATGGGAGATAAAGATTTAGTTAGAGGAACTACATATGTAAGTGGTTTTCCCTAGCACGGTGGCCCTGTTCGAGATCTTACTTATCAGTTTATCGTAGTCGACGCCCGCGTCGTTGCTGCTGGCCACATTCCACGGATCCACAACATCTTCGGCAGCGGCTCCATGTCCCACTGCCTCCTGCGCCTGGGCGTCTGTGCCGGTTTCCACGGGCTGCTCCGCGTCTGGTTTTCCGTTCAAGGTGAGCGCATCCACGCCCTCCACCACCGTCTCCTTAGTGTCAGCCATTGGTTTAGTCTTAATTCAATCGATTTACAAATAATTTAATACTGGCTAAATTTTTGCCTTCACATGTGAAATGCTATTAGAGTTGCGGAACCAGTGCTGCCATACTAGCTAGATCCAAACGCCTTCAAAATGTGTTAACTTACCGAACAAAACTTCTACAAAATTAAATTGAAAATCATTTATTAATTTTGTGTTCAATAAAAACGTTGTTTATATCACATTATTTGTTTAATTTTTAAATGTTGTGAGTGTTATAATATATTTATCTGCAAAACACTTATCGATAACAAACATAACATCGATGGTTGGTAACATTTTTCAAGTGCGGCAGCTCTGGAAAATCAGCTGTTGCATTGCAGCACAAACTGTGGGTGTAAAAAATGCACTAAACTTAATTAATTCTTATTTTTCGGTCTAACTTGGGCAATTAGAAACAAAGACATCATGCCTATCATGTACAACACGGGCGAGTGGTTCAAGGTGCGGCCGGACTACTACAGGTGAGAATTAACAAGCTTCCGCAGAATTAAAACGCACTTAAGCATACGCCCACCACCCCCGCTTTTTCGGTTTGCAGAAAAGTGGAATTGGCTACGCCCGATTGGCCCATCGATCTGGACTTGGAGTACATGCTGGTGGAGTCCGCTCCCTATGGTGGTCCCATCGCCACCACCCGCGATCCCACCAAATTGGTGCCGGTCAAAGGCAGCGCCAGACCCATGATCCGTATCTTCGACACCACCGGCCGGGAGACGGGTCACATTTTGGTAAGTAAATAACCCTTAAGAATACGGTCTTGGCTAAACTATTCAATGCTTAACAGTGGAACCACGGCAAACTGATTGCCATGGGCTGGTCGGACACAGAGGAGCTTATCTGTGTCCAGGAGAACGCCACTGTCTTTGTGTACGACATGTTTGGCCAGGAAAAGGAAACCTACAGCATTGGTGACGAGGCCAGCGTAACAAAGATTGTGGAGGCCAAGGTCTTCCAATCCACAGCTGGCACCGGAGTGGCCGTAATGACCACATCCGGTCGTATCTTTCTCAAGCAAAACAGCAGCAAAGCAGAACGAAAGCTGCCGGATATTCCCAGTATGTTTTTAACTATCAAAAGTACGAGCTAGAACCTAATCTGAACCTGAATATCTATCCCCGACAGACTCAAGCATGAATTGCTCCTGCTGGGACATCGTCACTGAAGGCCGCAATAGCTATTGTCTGCTGGGCAGGGACAGGGAAGTGATTAAGCTGTTTCCGGGCGAAACAGTGGGCACTATCACCGCCAATCTGTTTGAGAAGCCCCATGATCGCATCATTAAGATCTCTGTGTCGTACAACCACCAGCACTTGGCCCTGTATACCAACACCGGTCTCCTCTGGCTGGGAAGCGTCGATATGCGGCAGAAGTATTGTGAATTTGATACCGGTCGCAAGGATATGCCCCTTCAAATGGAATGGATCATGAATACGGACAACACCGAAGCGGATGCTGTGGTCATCTCCTATCCCTCGTATCTTCTAATCGTAAATCGCAACGCTGATCGCAGCGATTTTCCCTACGATCCGGTTATGTTCCTGGTGGCCGAAATGGATGGCGTGCGCATCATTACCCAGAGTTCGCATGAGATGATCCAGCGTCTGCCGAAGTGCGTGGAGAATATCTTTGCGGTGAATAGCCAGGAACCGGCCAGTTATCTGTTTGAGGCCCAGAAGAAGTTCGAAGAGAACTCGTACAAGTCGGATGAGTATCTCAGCATGTGTCGGGAGAAGATTGATTTGGCGGTAGCCCAGTGCATTGAGGCGGCCTCCTATGAGTTTTGTCCGGAGACCCAGAAAAGTTTGCTCAGAGTGAGTATTTCATAATAATAAATATCACAATAAATAGCTATAGGAAATTAGGGAATTGGGTTTTATATTTTATTGAAAACTAAGCCATAAAGACTTACGGGAGCTTACTATATTTCCTCTCTATATACTAAGGTTATATTACTAAATAAATGCGATCAATCAATTTTAGACGGCCAACTTTGGTAAAGGTTTTATCTTTGGCCATAATCCTGACGAATATATGCGCATCATGAGGATACTTCGTGTCCTGAACACACTGAGACACGAGCGGATTGCCATACCACTTACCTTTAAGCAGTAAGTTTCAATTTAATTCAATTTCCAAGGTTGCCTTGATTGGATAATCGAGTTATACGCCATTTAGGTTCTCCCATCTCAATCCCGAGGTAATACTCAGTCGCTTGGTGTTCCGAAAGCACTATGCTGTTGCCATTCAAGTGGCCAAGCATCTGAATTTGCCCGAATCCTGGATTTTGGAACACTGGGCCTACCACAAGGTGATCAATGATCCCAGTGAGTCTTCATAGTCTTTGTACCTTTTAGAACCTGGCAGTAAGTAAGATTGGATATTTCCAGATGACATCGAAGTTGCACGCAAGATAACGGAGAAGTTCAAGAATCCTTCGGTGGAGGGCGTTTCCTTTTGCAATATAGCGGCGAAAGCTCATCAGGCTGGAAGGGATGAGCTGGCCATCAAGCTATTAGAATTGGAGCCCAGGGCTTCGCTCCATGTCCCCCTGCTGTTGAAGATGCGCAAATTCGATCGGGCTGTGGGCAGTGCCACACAGTCGGGAGATACAGAGCTCATCACGCGGGTTCTTCTGGAGATGAAGATGCACATGATGTTGTCCAATTTGCATGTAAGTCTACCTAGAGTTCGTTTCCAAGTTGCCAAAGCCTTATATCTTTATAAATGTTGCAGATGACCATTAGGGATCATCCGCTGGCATTGAATATGTACAAGAAGATCATGCGGGAATCGAATAGAGCCGGTCTTTACGGCATCTATAATACCGAAGACGATCAGAAGGCCATTGCCGAGTATCATTTCGAGAACGCCATCGAAAGCGAAGGCCTAGAGTCGAATCTCTCTCTGATTGGCAATGCCTATGCCGCAGGACGATGCACCCTGGAGGCGGAGTTATGTGCCGAAACCAGCAGATTGTTGAAACTTCAGAAGACACTCAGCACAAAGTACAATGTCAGCTTGAACGGATTGTCCGTTCATGATACCATTCTGGGATTGCTGCAGATTGGCGAGTTAAAGGAGGCGGAGCGCATAAGGAGCGACTTCAAGGTCCCAGAGCGACGATTCTGGTGGCTGCGTATCCTCACCCTTTCCGAACACCACAAGTGGGAGGAGCTGGAAAAGCTGGCCAAGAGCAAGAAGAGTCCCATTGGTTACGATCCTTTTGTTGAGGTCTGCTTAAAGCAAGACAACACAAGTGAGGCGTTTAAGTATATACCAAGGTGTCGGGACAACCGCAAGGTGCACTGGTTCATTAGGGCAAAGTAAGTGAAACTCTAGTGAAAAGAGAGGAGTCCCTCCTCCAGTAATCACATATATATATTTATCTTAGCTTCCTGGACGAGGCCATCGAGTGCGCCTTTGAGCAGCGGGATGTGCATAGCCTCTACGAGCTACAGAAGAAGGAGGGTGTCATAAACGATCGGACGTTGCTCGGCAAGGTGTGCAACTATATCGCCACGTTGGAGATGAGAAAGTAGTCGCAACATTCCTATTTGTAATCAAAAAACATAAACTTAAAAATGCATATAATAAAGTTATTTATTGGTGTCTATGCCTATCGAAGAATTATGGATTTCTGTGAGTGTTTATCTAAGTCCCTCTTTTGCAGTTCAAAGAAGCGCGTCGGCATCCTGGCCTGTGCCAGCTTTTCCCATGCCCTGTTCGACCTGTCTGTCATTTCTTGCTCTCACTCTCTAGTGTCATTATAGACGTTCTTCGGGGACACGCTTATTGGCAAGGACGTAACCAAGAGTCACATCCACAAGACGAAGATCTTTACCTTCAACGAGACTCTGATTAAGCTCGCGGAAGACTTACTGGGCACTGGGAATTGTTCGGGCATAAGTTGCAGGAGGCTTTTTAAGGCGTTCATCAAGAACCAAAAGTTTCCTTCAGATTTCAGCTTTAAAATTGAGACTAGTTTGCTTAGGAACGAATAAACGGACATGGCTAGATTGACTTGACTGCTGATGCTGATCGAGAATATATTTACTTTATAGGGTTGAAGATGCTGCCTTCACTGCATTCCAAACTTTTGACTAAAATTATAATATCCCACAAGGATTGAATGCCCATCAATATATGTCCGTTTTATACTCTGGCAGGGTATCAAAAATATATATGTACATATATATTATATGTACTTTATATGGTTAGAAAAACATATCCTTTACTGCTTGGTACACTTTTAACTTAAATTATAATATCCTACAAGGGAATAAAACGGAAATTGCTTTCCGGAAAAAGGATAAAAATAGCATAACTGATATAAATATCTTAATGGCTGTTGTTTTTCTAACTGTTTTCTCCCAAAAAAAACTCAATACTAGAAATTAATAACATAATCTCCTTTCGGAGATTTCGGAATTATATATAATATAAGGATATAATTTAAGGATCCTCCCCAGCTCAAAATAAATTCAATTTCCTTTTTCTTAAGTTTGTTTTTGAAGGACATTTTTATTATACATATGTATATGTAGTATGTAATAGATCACATAAAGCAAAAAGAGAATATTTTACTACATTTTATTTTTATTTTTATTTTGTTGATGAAATGTTCTTGTTTTTTTTTTATTTTGTGGTTTGTGTGTGTTTTCGGGCTTCCCGCTCGAAAGTGTCCGTATTGATTTGATGTGGAGGGTGTTGTCGATGATGATGATGATGAGTAATGTTTAAACTTTAGTTAATTCTCTACTATAATTACGATTTTAGTAAATTACAATTACAATACATTATATATATATATATATAGTACATAGTAGTATGTAGGTAGGTAGAGATGAATAAATTAACTATTCATTTTATTGAGTTTATTATTATTATAATATATATATTTTTTTTATTTAAAAAGTTATTTCAGTTTTATTCATTTTTTTTCGGTTTGTGTGTGTGTTTTTGTTTTTCGTTAAATTTACATACATATATTAAATATATTTACGAACATAACAGCAGTCTTATATAAGATGACATACTCAATTTATTGTTTTCATTTAGAGGGTTTCTTTTGAGTTCATTATCCGTTGTTGAAAGTCTGAATGGGATCGTCCTGGCTTGGGGTTATCCTGGGCTACAGCTCCTTACCCCGCCAAAACTCTCTTATAAGGGGGAGGGGAGGCTTCGGTGAACCGAGGACGTGTCTAGTGGCTTTCGTTTCCGTTTCCGTCTATATAAAAGTTGTTTGGCTAAACTAGGGCGATGATCCCCGTTGGGGGCGGGGAGTCGTCGCTTAAGCGTGAGGTCTTAAAGATATTGTATTTAGATGTACATATAAGTAGGCATCGGTATCTATGTAGGTGTGTGTACGTATGTCTACTCTATTAGGGATAGTTTTAGTTCTATTTTGTTTAGTTTGTGATTAAATTTTTAAGACGCTGGGCGTCTGCGAAATGCGCTCTGAAAAAGTTCTCATCTTCGTTTTTTTATTTTGTTTTGGCGGCTGACTAAATTGATGTAGGTTTTATGTATACTTTGATGTAAATATATGTATAATCGTACGTTAAAATTTCATTTGTTTTTTCTTTATACTTCGTTAAGGAACCCGATACGGCGAATTGTGAGAGGCATGCAAGGAAATACAATCAATCATCGGGAGTATGAACAAATATATATATGTATATATATATATATATATATTCTTTATTATGTTTAGCGGCCTATTATTTCTTATTGTGAAGTGTTCTAACGGAACTCGAGATCTAGTTCTGTTCAATTTCATATATCTAAATCGAGTCCAGACGCGTTTCGGCTAAAAACAAAGTCAGCCTCGTCAGTGTAGATCGAGGTCCAGAATCCAGACTTGAGAATTTCTTGGCACCTACCTCACTTATTCTCCACTTCTTGTAAACTTGTAATCTTGTAATATACGAGTGTAATCTTGGCGAGAATCAATTTATATATATGAAATCAAACCGATTAGACCTAGACTTCCGTTGGAATCCTTCACAATATATATATTCTTGTTGAATTCATTATCATTGTATATTTTGGAGGGGGGGACTGTTTTGTTTACACACATGAGGATGTTTGACAAAAACGCTAAAAACTAAACAATTACAATACACATATGCACTTGGACACACACTCGCACAGCTAGAGGATATATTTGTATACAGACATATATATATATATGTATAAATAATAGTGTAATTTATAATTATAATACTATAACTACTATAGAGTTATTGGTGGCTCCTTAAGCGCAGAAACACGCTTCAGCTTCAGTTCAGCTTCGACGGTTCGGTTCGTGGGCTTCCCCGATTAAAATTTTTAACTAACTAGTGTGTTTCGCGGCGTTTTTTTTTTTTTGTTTTGAAATATATATTCGACATTCACAATTTATAAATTTTCACATGTTCATCGTGACCTACAATTTTGCTACTTCCATTAGTTTCTTTCTTGATCTCTGGCAGCCAATAATTTAAATGACTTTTGAATTTAGAAGAAAGTTGGTTGGGGGAAGGCCCCCAATGCTTTGATTTCATTGAAATTGTACAGGGGGGGAAAGTTTTTGTCAAGTTATATAAATATAGTGGAGGGGGGGTTGCCCCTCCGCCAACCAGTTCTCTCTCGTTTACGAAAAATCATAGATTTAATTTAACTACAATAATGACTAGTTGAAGAGCGAGCTTCAAATTTATATATTTACTACATTTTTCGTGTTTCTTAATTTTCTCCATTTGTTTTGTTTTTTTTTTTTTTGTTATATTCTTTTTGTTTGTTTGATTTTTTTTGTTTGTTTTTTTTTGTTTGTTTTGTAATTTTTCGAATTATCTAAAACTGTTATAGAGAAGCTTTTTCTATGCTGGCCAATTGTTTATGTACAGTAAACGTAATGGTTGAAGAATTTCCTGCTTATTATGGTTGAGATTAGGTTTTAGGTTTTAGGTATTGTGTGTGTGTGTGTGGTTGTGATTTTTTAATAGTTGCGTAATGCATGGAATTTGTTGTTTAGCATTTTTCGTATTATTATTATTATTGTTATTATTATTATTATTATTATTATTATTATGTTTGTTTGATTCTTTTTGGAAGCCAATGGAAATTCTTGCTTCAGTTTGTTGTTTTGGAAAACTTCTCTAAATATTTTTTTTGGGGGGGTGGGGCATTGCCCAGCTCCTCCTCTCACTGCCACCACTGCTTCTGCCTCCTTTTCCCCTCATCTGCCTTATTAGCGAATCCTCTTGCTCCGCCTCTCGTCTGGTTTTGTTATGTCAGTTTTTAGTTACTACTTCATCACAGCCAACTCTCTTCAATTTTTGCCATCAGCGCGGCGCCCAGCGATCCGGCTCATCTCATCCGATCTCTCACCTTCGCCAGCTTCTCTCAGTTGATCGTTTTCTTGTAGAGATTATGGTGTATGTGCTCGTTCTGCATGGCGCACATTTGGCCCACAGCAACCGCTCGCAAGCCACCGCCACCGCCGCCGCCGCCGCTCACATCCGATGGACTGCAATCGACCCCGGATGGACTCGCTTTGGCCGCTCGCAGGTTGGAGAAGAACTTCTCCTTGATGGCCAGCGCCGAATACTTGTGCTCAATGAAGGTCGGTGAGATCTGCATGGGCGTGGTACCAGCTGGTGCTGCTGCTGCTGCTGGTGGCGGTGGCTTGGCAGGAGGCGTTGCTGGTGACCTCTTGGCGGCTGACAAAACTGTAACCGTTGGCGGCGGTGCCGGCGGCGGCGTCGGCTTGCTGGAATCGCTGCTGTGGTTGCTGCTGCTGAGGTTGCTGTTCTGTGAGCAGGAGTAAGAGGTTTCTGCAATAGGTAGAGAGAGAAAAGGAAAAGAAGTAACGCAAAAAACATAAAATCAAAATTAGAAAAACAAAAACGATAAACCCGAAACAGAGAGAAAGATGATTAATTTGTAGAAAACTAAGGCGTAAATTAAGGGGAAAATAATATGTATTGCACCAAGTCGGGTAAAGGTTCTCCGTCGTCATCTTAAACTTAATGAGCTGCGAGTGGGTGTTTCTATATATATATATATGTATTGTATATATATCTCGTAAGTATATATCGTACAATTAAATTCAATTTGCTAAAGCTTAGAACATAAATAATACTTGGTTACGGATACGAATACGAAATAGTACACTAAAGCTAGAGCCGGAGAGCTGAGATTAAATAAGTTGTAATTGGTAGTAAATTATTATTAATACCCTATTAAATTATAAATAATATATGTATTCATATATATTATAAATAATAATGTATTAGTAATAATAAAAGTGTTTGGTTGGAAATGAATTTGAAGTGTGCACTTGTTGTTGCATTTTTATTACAATTGTTGATCGTGTTTCGTTTCCTGTATATATCTATATATATAGTCTAATTAAATTAAGAGGAGATCAGCCGTTGTAGACAGTTTAATACATACAAATCATAGTGATTATAATGTGGGAAGGGGGTGGGATGAAATATACCCTCTTCAAAGTATATAAAATTTTACATATTGCACAAAATCAATGCGATTTGCTTGTTTAGGTTTATGTTTAGGTTTAGGGACTAAAATTAAAACACAACTTAAGTTCCTGGTCTCTAAGCAAGTAAGCAGTCTACGGAAATCTTTCCAAAAATTTATATTTTTCGGTGAGTGAGTGAGTGAGTGAGAGTCTGACGAGTTACGCCCCCCCTAAGCTTTAGCACTCTGCCGAGTCACGATCGTTCCTCCCCCCTTCGGAGCAGTTTAATGCTATGGCTGGGGCGGCAACTCCTCCTGGCCACCTATTAGTTTTCGGTGCATCAATAGCTGCTTGAGTATAGGCTACGTCTCTTCGTTAACGGCGCCCACGCCTATAACTTCAATGCCCGCTACTGATACTGATACTGTTCCGGCTGCTGCTGCCACTCCGATTTCCTCTTTACTCTCCGTTATGCTGGCTATGGCCGCCGCCACACTCTCCGAAATGCCATCGCTCTGACCATCCATGTCCGTGTCCATGGGCTCCACCAGTTCCAGCTTGCCCTTCTTTATCAACAGCTGCTGTGGTTGCTGCTGCTGCTGCTGGTGCGGCGTGGGCGAGCTGCTCTTGCTGCTGTTGCCGCTAATGCTGCTCGTTGGACTGATGGGCAGCACATGGTGTTGTTGTTGCTGTTGCTGTGCCTGCTGCTGTTGCTGGTGCTGCGCCTGCTGCAACAACTGGCTGGGAGTTGTGGGCTCCTGCAGCAGAAGTATGTTGGTCTTCTTGGCCAGCGAGGCCACCAGCGCCTGCTGCTGCTGCTGCTGGGTGCTATTCCCATTGGTGGCGGTGGTGGTGAAGGTCAAAGTCTGTGTATTTTTGGTGGGCGATGTGGCCGGTGTGAGAATGCCCAAGTTAACCAAATTGGGCAGCGGTTTGTTGCCGTTGAGAATGGTTTGGCCATTGGTTATCTTGTTGGTGCCGTTGTGCTGCTGCTGTTGCAACTGTTGCTGCTGCACAATCTCCAAGGCTGTGGAGCCACCGTTGGCCACGTTGGTGGCCAGCTTGAGTATCTTGCTGGCCGTTGCATTGGCTGCCATTAGGTTGCTAACCGACTTGGCAGTCGGCGTGTTGTTGCCATTATTGTGATTGTTGTTGGCTTTAATGGATACTAAACCGAGTGTGCTGCGCATTAAATTGTTGTTGCTGTTACCTGTTGCAGTGCCGCTGTTCTGCTGGAGCTGCTGTTGCTGCTGCTGCTGTTGGTGTTGCTGCTGCTGCTGCTGCTGGGTGGGAAGATTGGTCAGCGTGACCACGTTCCCGGCGCTGAGCTGCTGCAACACATTGCCATTGCCGGTCACAACGGCTGCTGTATTGCTATTGCTGTTGCTGCTGCTGTTCCCGATGCCGTTGTTGTTGTTGTTGTTGGACAGACTGCTGCTGCCGCCGTTGCAACTGCTGGCGCTGCTCGACATATTGCTGATGCTCGAGGGACTTAGCGAGCCCAGCGATTGCGACGGTGAGTTGCTGCGCTGGATGACGGGCGGCACTGGATTGGAATTGTTACTGCTGCTGCTGCTGCTGTGGCCAGTAGCAGTGGCTGCTACCGTTTCAAGGGCAGTGGCCATTAGCTGGGCATTCAGCACACTGTCCGGCTGCGAGTTGTGCGTGTGCAGAGCGTGATTCTTTAGGCCCTGGGCCGTCTTGTAGCTCTTGCCGCAGTGACACTTGTAACCCTTGCGCACTCTGTGGAAAGTCAGTCGCAGCTATTAGTTAGCTGCAAACTTAGAAAAGGGGTTGAGGAGGTTGTTACCTTCCATCCTTCTTGTGGCCATTCTTTGAATGGTACTTGATGCCGTTGACGTTTTTGTAACGCTTCTTGCAGCCAGGAACAGGGCAGGCGAAGGGTTTCTCATTGCCAGGGGTGCCATTGCTTCCGCCACCGGAATGCCTATAGAAAATTAAAGAAATTAGCAAACAGAAACCAAAATATATATGGTTATAATACCTGCTGCCGTAGCGCATGATAAACTCAGAGCTAAACTCCTCGGTGGTCCAGGAGTCGTTGCTATCCTCCGACTCTGTGACCACCATTTCATCCTCGTCCATTTCACTGCCTGCACAACATAAAAAAAAAGTAAATCAAGTTTTAAATACTGATTGCTTAATGTTTTCAATTGATTAAATTCATATTAATAATGCAGATTAATTTCTTAATATTAATATTTTAATTAATTAAAGCCTACCTGTTGGCGTGGTGCTGCGGTTGGACGAGGACATGCTGTAGCTGTGGTGCTTGATAGCCAGCTTACGCTTGAGCTCCACATTATTGCCGGTACTATGGCCGGCGTTGTTGGAGACGCTGTTGGTGGTCGGTGGGGCGGTGTTGTTATTGCTGTTGTTGTTAGTGGCCAGGTAATTGCCCGCCGCTGCCGCCGCCGCCTCCTTGCGGTTCTCCTCGGTGATGAAGCGCAGGACATAGCTTAGGGGCAAGCAGGTGGGCTGGGCCTGCTCCTTCTGTTCGACCACCTTTGGATCATAGTCTGAAAATACAAGAAAGGTAGCTAGTTTTAATATCTACTCATAATTTGGTTAAATATTTATAGGGCTAACAATAAGGAATAATTCGTAAGTCTTGCTTAACTTTATTTGTTTAAGAAATTAAAATAAAGAAATATATCTTATAAATTAAAGTCTAAAAAAAAAAACAATCATTAAATTCTCAGCACCAGTGAAAGCTTGAACCCAATTATTGGCTGTCAATTTATGGAATTAATTAGCTATAATAACAGTCTGCGTTATTTACAGATAATTATAATTCCTGCCACCAACAAAATTTCAAATTCCCCAATTGTTACGATATTCCCAACCCGAAACTGGCTTCAATTACGGACCGACCCAGTCTAGAAAGAGACCGAAACCGGGATTATTGACTAATTAAAAATTCCCTTTTGGCATAGGACACAAGTGAGAATCCGAACCGGAATGCGGGCAGTCAGAATTGCCAGAAAACCTGCACTGTGCTGTACTGTGTTTGCACTGGAACAAGTTCAGAGACATTCTGGTGGAGCACACAGTGGATACCACCAGACCAGACGACGAGAGACAGCGACCCACAGACCGGGCAATTTATTATTAAAATGTCGAAATAAGTAAATAAAGCGAGAGTGCACGTAGGGGATATTATATGGCGGTGAATTTAGGGCCGCCTGCTGACGCATTTTCCTGGGGTTTCTGAGATTTCAGCGGGTTATGCGGGGGGAGTGAGTTCTCGTGGCAGGAGCACATGGCACTCTGTGCTGTGGACACTATCTTATCGCCGAAGCAAGCATAATAACAGGTGCTCCCCTTCTACGTCTCTATTTACTCTGAATCCAAGCGAGTGTGCGTGTGTGTGTGTGATTGCAACCTAACCTCCATAAGCAGACAGTGAGCCAGTGGCGCACGCTTTATTTCTCAATTAAATCATTTGGGTGCGTAACTGTGTCAGCCGACCATTCATCATCATCCGCGACACTGGGCACCCTATTGCGACCGCCTGGACGGGCATATGTCACCCGGTTGCAGTAACCAGTTAACGGGTGGCTGCTAAACGAATAATTAACATCCATCGATCAGCGGATCACTTAAATTGATGCTTTCATTATATCGAGCTCTTCAGATAGTTTATTTTTTTACTCATCACAAGACTGTTATCCAGACAATAATATTAATATGATAGCCAAGAATATTGAGTTGATGTTACTGTGTTAGAACGATAAAACTGCCAAGCTTAACAAAGTAATTAGTAATTAATACAAGCAAACAAAAGGCGATTTTAACACTTGTTTTGTAACTTAAGAGATTGTAACTCAAGTTCTGTATGAGTAATATCAACAGTCGAGTTAGAGAAGCTTTTTTTATACTTAGGTTTTTCATTTTGCTTTCTTGTGATGTTCTCTTACAGATCCGCTGGCTTATATTGATTTAAAAATCTATGGAAACTATGCATTTTCTTTAACCACCACCCACGCAGCTCCACCGTACCGATAACAGTACGATAACGTTGCACTTTAATTGCTTCTATTTGATTCGATTCGATTCACGTATTGGTGTGTAAATAGAAAACATATGCCGCAAATTGACTATTATGCCAAACATATGCTTTCATTTAGCCCGCTGCTCCTTTTGGCACACATTACTGTGCTGCTTATCAGGCCGAAATGCGATTAAAAACATTTGCGGCAATGATTGCGTTGGTGGTGCTGGGTGATGTCTACGTGCCATCCAATCGATTGATGATGACACATACGGACATGCATATACATATATGTACGATATATGAGTGCGTAGTGAACGGAGTATTATGTGCGTAATATTTCCACGTACTCTAGTGAATATTATGCATTTATTTGCCTTGGAAATTCGCTGTTGTAAACCGCAGCGCACACATTCTTTTCGGTTGATGAAATCGACTTGTACTTGAGAGCACGGCGCCATTTGTTAACGGTCAAATCAGTTCACTCAGTTCGAGTCATTTTTATATTTTGATTCTCAGAGCTCCGCCTTCATATTATTATTGTTATTATTTTGCTGGTGATAACCCGCAGTGCCTCCCGCTCTCTCCTTCTGTAGGTGACACTTGCCGTTTGTCTCGGTGTTTGTGTGTTTATCAAATCGAGTATTTTACAAACAACTTTTAAACAAATAGCATCTAGCTACAAATACACATATACACACATCGTTGACTGCCTGCTGCGCGTATATCATACGGTTGTTGTATTTCAAAAACAAAATAAACGCAGATCCCTCTCTCTTTTTTCGCACTTGTGACTCATGTGCACTTGTTGCAGAACTCAAAAAGATAACACTTGTCTTTCGCCTGAACATGCGGTTTTGCTTTGTTTTTATTTTATTTCACCGGCAGCTGTCTCAAAAACTTTCCAATAGCTGCATAAAGCATTCCACGTTTGAAATTTGATAAATACAAAGTCGTTGACTGCTGTGAATTTATGTTGACATTGCAAGTGCAGGGACACCTACATATGTATGCATGTAGTCTCGTGTTAACCCTCTAAATACTGTAAATATTGCATTCTCATTAGGAAAGTCGAATTTAGAGTTTCCACAGATGATAACTTATGTCAATAATCAGCAATTAAAAAATAAGCTTTTCAACGGTTTTACTTGAAATATATCTTATTAGATAATTTAAAAATGTTAGACCAAATCCCTCTAAGCCACGAGAACATAAAATAAGAACATACATTTTTTGAATTGCTTCTCAACATAAAAAAGGAAAACTAACTAAATATCGGTATACTTCTGAGATCATTTGATATCAAATATACTTTACATAAAACTTTACTTTACTACCAAACATATTTTGCTTTGCTTTTAACTGAGCCTTTCCATGCCAAACAAAATTTAACGGGTTAAGTTCGCAATATCGCATTTCGCACATGGCTATCGAAACGCAAGTGCAGTGGAGACACGCGTGCCGTACACGTATATATGTATGTATTGCACACACACTGGCAAATTCGGGACACACAACAGGTGCCTGGCAACTGTGAAAAGGACAAACCTGAAGGTCTTTCCCGCTTTTTTTTTTTTTTGAATTGCCATGACAACCGAAACGTAACGAAGACAACGCCCAGAGCGGCGGCATGATAAGGAGAAGACTACATGTACATCCAGCCGTATCCATTTGGAGCCCGGCCCACGCATCGAGTGTCCTTCGAGATAATGAAATGATGGGCAGCAGCTCGCTCACGTAATGGTTACGGATATGGCTACACGCATACGGGGATGCGGGCTTGGGGGCTTCCCAGCTCGGTTTGGGTGGCTTTTTTGGGGGTGGCACTCAGCACAGTTGCCATGTGGGCGTATGCTCGGGCTTCGCTTCGGCTTTATGTAATGCCGCCCGACCCTGGGCAAAAAGGGGGTGGCAAGCAGGGGTGAAGGCAAGCCTGCCCGGGCAGCCGCCATTGCTGCGACGGTGTGCGTGCGTGTGTGTGTGTTGACCGTTATCACGCAGCAGTGCGGCAACAACAAAACAGCTGCCAACGTAACTGTAACCGAGTCAGCTGAGCCACCCCTACACTCGCCTGTCCCACCCTCTCGCCATGCGTTAGTGCGGGAGCAAGTGAGAGAGAGAGAAATGTACATAGACGCACTGCTCAAGCTGAACATAAATAAAGCCCCGTTAACCGTTAAACCACCCCAAACCCCAACCCCCTTTCTGGAATGTGGCAGCACTGGGCTTAAATTTATTGATTTTACCTCCCTGGAAACCCCAGGTGCTAAAATTAGAAATTGTTTATTTCAGCCGGTAAAAGTCCACAAACACACACCCAAGCATACACTCGAAATGATTAATTGGGGAGAGCCTCAAAGTCACGTGGATAGGAATTTAAAAAGAAATTATATTGATTATGCGAGGGTGGCGAGGCAGTCGGAAAAACTAGAGCGCGTCTCCACCTCCAGTTACCGGATACGGACACCTATCTACCTATCGGATACGTGTACACCTGTCTCGCAAAAGCGAAAACTAAAACCCAAGCCAAGCCATGCGGACAGGTCAAAAAAAGGGCGCTCAACTCGCCGGTTCCATAGTACAACAACAGTCGCAACAACAACAAGATGCTGTGTTGGCCTCACTCATACAAATGCACACACATAACATTGAATGGATCACCGGCTTTTTGCTCGCTTTGTTTTGCTTATACTGCCTTCTTGCTCGCACCCGCACCTTCCAGCGATCAGATCGTCGAATCGAATGCTGTACGCGCTTGGAAGTTGGGCGTGTGTAGTGAGCTCAATGTGCGTGTGTGTGCACGAGCACAGGTAGGCGCTGCCCGACGCCCGCCTATTGAGAATGCTTCTGCTGCATCGATTTTTAGAAGCCATTCGAATTGCCATTAATGAGCTACAACAAATGTTCTGTTCTGGCCGCACTGCTGGCTGTGCAAACTGCAATTCATCCAATAAAAACAACATTCAATTCACCACGAAGCCACTCACGCACGCACACTTTCAGACACACGCATACACCGTTAACTCGGTTATTTATGCCGCCATATATGTATATATGTATAGCAGGGTAAATAAATAGAATAAACAAAACACACCGACCGAACGAACGACATCACGCGACGGACAAATGATTAGGAAACTGCAATCTGCGTACCTATGTGGGTGTCCTCGATGTGTGATATTAGATCGCCCAAGCTTGGAAATGTAATGCCGCAGCCATTGTACTTGCAGACGTTGATCAGGAACACGGCCATATCACTCGAAACGTACGAATGTGACTGCGATATAGGTTTGTAGTTATGTAAAATTGTTCGGGGAATACTGTTGTTGTTGCTGGTGGTGGCAGTGTGAGCGCCTATCGGATGCACCCACTTTCGATAGTCAGCAGCGCTGCATGCTGGCGATTAATCGAACCCTGGATTTGGTCAAATTTTTATTTAAATCCAATCCTCCGATCCAGCCTGGTTTATCTTCATTAAATGCAGCAAAAATCGAAAATCCAATGATTTGCAATATCTTTAGTTGTTGCTGCCGCCTCTCGCCGTGCTGCTACTGCTGCTGCGTGGTGTGGTGTGTTTCGGTCTCAAGCGTGCCCCACACACACACTCATGCGCAAGTGCTGCTGTTATGCAATTGAGGGCTGCAACGATAGAAGAGGGGAGTGGGGTGGCCGGGGGCGTAGGCACTTTAGACGGGCTCGGAGGATATTTTGGTAGGATAGTTGGGCGGTACTCACAGCATTATGGGTTTCAATTGAGTTCGCAATTGCGGTTAATTAAAACATTGCCGGAACGACGTGACGTAGACACCAACGACGACACGACGACGCGTTATGCTGCGGCTGTAGTTGTGTGCGTGGTTGTGGTGAATAGGCCAGAAACGGGCCAGCGACCAGGGCTGCGGCATCCGCAACGGACTAATTGTTCAATCGATCCGAAAAATAACCAAAGGGAAATATTTTTTCACAATATTGTTGCTTATTTAAATTAGTTTGGCAAGAACTAGTTTTACCAGAATATGTTTCTTGCCAAATTCGTAACTATCGATAGTCTGCTTCTCAACATTTTGAAATCCTCGCGCTTAACTCGCCGAATCAACTCTGGGGCTTGTCAAATCTCAACCCTACCGATTTGACAACTAAACCTTCATTCTCAATTTTATTTCGATTAAAAGTTGGTCTTTGTCCTGTTACATTTTTTTTATAAGAATTAGCATAGATTGCAAGGATTTGAAAGCACTAATATATATAAAAGGAGACCGCGAACCGGCATCAACTTCACGCTTCCAGTTAACCACAGAAAATAAAGGGTAGGCTTGAATTTCGAGCGAAAAGGGACTACTCAAAGCTCTTGGAGAAGATGTTTATGAAGGTAATACGCTGAAGTCTTTAGTAAGTTCTTAATAATAATCAGTAAATTCAAAAAGAAGGCTAAGGTCTTGATGAATCAGGTGCGACCGCCACTTCCAATTCACCACACCTCTTTTGGTATTTTTATTATTTTTGGTTTTGCTTGCAAGAGTATTTTTGATCGATTTAAATCATTCATAGTTATAATATTATAAACTAAATATAAAAAAAAAATCCGCTGTATATTTTAGAATTCTAATTCAGTGGATCTGGCTATAACTCGGCGAAGTTATACATATCGATGGTCCGAATATGACAAGAAACGTTTTATGAAATTCGAATGACATTTATTGTCATCTCATAGGGATATGAAAATTAAAACAAAAATCGTCTTAGTGATATATCATAAAAAAAAAAAACTTGCTACAATTCTTATCACCCGAAAAACATCGACACTCCTGATTGAATATTTTAATGGTAATATAATATTAAAATGTAGCCATTTTTGTGCAGAACTTTGAGTATTGTATAAAACACATAAAAGAGATTTAACTATGGTAATTTAAATGTATTCTCAGGTGTTCTTTAAATACGATGTAAGAACAAATATTATTTATTATTATTTATAAATAATATCGTTACGCGATATATCGATATTTAATGAATACTCCAAAACACTATTCTTAAGCTGATTAGGTTATTGTTTAATATTTTTGTAATTAAATAATTTATTTTTTGCATGTCTCGTTTATATAAATGACAGTAAATATAATTTGCGGAGAGGGATTTAAGTTCTATTCTACATCCCGGTTACATTAGAGCTGGTAACATAGCGATGTTTATAAATAATACATCGATGACAATTTGCTTTTCAAATATTTTATTATAACTTTCTTCAAAGCCTGTATAAAAAGTTTTAATTGTAGTCAATAGAAAATTGGAGAATATATAAAAGAGAATACATTTACATATTTAAAATAATTATTACGATATTAGCAAATCGATATATCGATAAGCAAATATATTTGTTCCATCGGCCGGATTCTAGGGGTACTAACTTCCACTGAGTCCACTGTGAAGGGTTTGTTCGAAGTGAGTTGACGGTCTGCTCTGATAATGATTAAAATTTGCCCCCCGCCCAGCGGAGCACCCCCCGGCCCCGTTGATTGGATAACCGCCGTGGAAAACGCCTCAGATTATCACCAGATTCAGCTAACTGTGTGGAAAAGCGCGATTATCAGTGCGAAAAGATGAAAAACGAAACGTGTTTAATTGTCGCCATCTTGCGGCACACACACACACATGTGACAGATTCAGAGTGTGCGTGTGTCTCAAGTCGTTGCGTCACTGAAAAATTCGGAAAATTTGCAAGAATTGCCCAGGAAAACGCAGTAAAAAGTTTTCCTCTTTGACTGACAGCGAATTGAGTGTATTTCCGGTGCAATCGCAGCTTTTTCGCACGTTGTTACGTAACTTTTCTGAGGCGGCGCAGGCGGCGTTTGACAATTTGCCATTCAACCCAACCAGCACTAACCGATAATCATATCTCTCGTCTATATCTTTTGCAGAGTCGTGCGCTAGCTTCAATTTTGTCGTAAGCCAACAAAAAAAGAAAATCAACCGAAAATGTTCGTGTCGACAGTCTCTCGCATTGCCCCCGTTGCCAGGAGCGCTGTAAGTAGAGCCCCCCATTATGTGCGTGTGTACCTGTGAGAGATAAAATTATAAAAGTTACATTATAAATTGGCGATTACATAATTTGGGAAAAGTGCATCGATTTTCTTCCATTTCTATACTCGCATGCCGCTGTGGTGAGCTTCCACGGGCCGCGGTGAAAAAACACGGATGGCACACAGTTACATAAGTTTCGAGACGAACATTGAGGTTATGTGCACATTGCGGCTAGACGCGAATAATTAAATGGATTTGCGGAGTTTAAACGGGGATTCTTGGGATAATAAGTGTAATATTTAGCTCCGTTTAGCTTTTAAAGTCTGTCCACAGACTGCCTCACATGGCATTGTATAACATGTCGGTGTTTCTTTAGTTGAGGTTAGAACTGGCAACAGCTTTCCAATGGCCTAGTGGATGAAGGGAGCGCGCGGGGGTATTAGCAATAATTATACAGTTTTGTTTATAATATTATATTGACAACAAAATCTGAATGTCGGTTCATTGTGGACTGAGGCCGATCGAGTGCCATCGAGAACAACAAATGACTTGGCCAAAATGCCAATCTAATAAAAATTACTTAACGATTGCATAACTTTTGGCCAAATACTATGCTATTAAATAAGGACAGAGCAATGAACTTGTAAGGCAACCAAAAGGGTTTAAATTTAGTTAATTTAATAGAAATTGCAAGAAGTTTTAGGATTTCAAATCATATTCTTAAATTTATTGAATGTTTGTCCAAATAAAAAATGTAATAGTTATTTCAATCTAATTGCAGGGATATATTTATTGTATTTTTAAAGTAAATATATTTATTAAAAACACAAAATATACAAGTAAAATTGTAATGTGTTTGCCAAGTTTTTATCAGTAAAGTATTTTGTGAAAATATAAAAATGGTAGGACAAATACAGCTGATAACATATTTTATCTCAATCAAATATGCACTCACATCCCTCTTCTATATAATTTCCTTATATAATAATCAACAACATCAACTTTCTATCATTCAATTTGCAGCTCCTCGCCAGCTCCAAGCAGTACTTGCGACCATTGAGCAGCGCCGTCATCAGCCAGAGCCAGACCTTGGCCGCTCAGAACACAACCCCAGTTGCACTGCTGCCACAGATCCGGTCATTCCAGACCTCGCCAGTCACCCGTGACATTGATTCGGCTGCCAAGTTCATTGGTGCTGGTGCTGCCACAGTCGGAGTTGCTGGATCCGGTTCGTATTGGTTTCGTTTTGTCATTCATTTTCATTTTGTAAATCAACCTACTCCATCGACCACCCTACTTCTCCAGAGTCGAACGCCTCTCTTGTCCGCTCTGCCAAGTCAGTTACAATTAAGCATCTGGGGCACACACAACGAGTATCTGATTACTCTTCAAATGTATTGCCCCGGGAAGGTCTGAGAATTGGCCAGAGTCTCCTTTTGTGTGGAGACTTTTATTTCCCAGCAGGAAACCTGTGTAATTACAGGGCGAAAGTACCAGAAATCCTGTGGCCAAGGTGTTGCCGTCGCCCACCAGCGACCGCCGCCTGGGCTGCATTGAAAGCTTTCGTGGCCAGCCGTTTAAGTGCGATGTGCTTGCTGCCCCCTCGGGGGCAGAACTCAATTCAGACTAATCTGTGACTGACTTACCCAGGCGACAAAGAGGCGATAGGCATCGGAGATACCCCTGGAGAGCGCTGTGTTTATGCTTTAATGAAGGATAAGCACAGCTGGATGCTTCGGCTATCGACGAAGATCATCTTTCATTGTTTACGTCCAACTTGAGAAACTTGAGACTAATGCCTTGATTTTTGTACTCTTTCTCTCTATATATTTCTGATAACGACAACGAACCAATACAACAGGTGCTGGTATCGGAACAGTATTCGGTTCCCTCATCATCGGTTACGCCAGGAACCCATCGCTGAAACAGCAGCTGTTCTCCTACGCCATTCTGGGCTTTGCCCTGTCTGAGGCCATGGGTCTGTTCTGTCTTATGATGGCCTTCCTGCTGCTCTTCGCCTTCTAAGCGCGCGCACTCATCGAATGCTCGTCCTTGTTTCCTGCAATCGTGCGTGCGTGCGAGTGTGTGTCCTGTCGTCATCTGTCAATCGATTTGGCAGATTTGGCGGGAGGGCGTTCAACCGCATCCGCATCCCAGCGGTGGCAGAGCGAATGAAATAGTAGTAACCAACCAACAACAACACTTCAACAACAACAACAACCAGAACAACCAACACCAATGTTCGTTTTTCGATTATTATTGATAAAAATGATTGAATAATTGATAGCAAAACAAGAACATCCTGTACCACTATCTAATTATAAATACCAACAACCACATAATATATGTAATTTTGTTTTTAAAAAACATCCGAGAATGCAGTAGTAGTCGCTTAAGAAGGAAGGAGACGAGATCAACCCCAAAATACACACATACTTTAAGTTGAACAATGCGAGGAGAGGAAGGAAATTGGATAGACGACGGCGACCTTGGCACACATTCACGACCGCGAATAGTAACGAAATGTAAACGAACGGAAAATTAAAATTAAATTTTAATTGAAGCCAGCCTGCTCATCTTCAGTCCCAACCACAGCCATGGATGAAGTCCAGCCACAACCCAAACCCCACGCACCACTGGCTAAAAATCCGGCGAAGGATCGAACGCGTCCGCTGACCAAGGCTCTCTCTCTCCCCCCCGAAGTTCTTGGAAATCAAATATCCAGCGGCAGGCAACCAGACGTGACCGATCCCTCCGCTCCTCGAACATCTCGGACTTGAAGCCGACTGGCTTGCGTGGGCGTTGTGCCTGGGCATAAATCTGGTGGAATGTGCGTTGTGGACTGGATAAGCTGGCGTTATGTATGGTTCTGCAAAACTTTATCGATTTTATGTGGCGTGTACTGAGAAAAAACCCTTTGTTTTGAGTATTTTTCTTTTTTGTATTGAAAGAAAATCAGTTTTCTTAATCTAAAAAGCAGTTGATTTTTTTTATTGCCACTTAATATTTGTCATGATTATGTACTAACTAAAAAGTTGAGCAAACGAGCGGAGCTGAATTGTGAAATAAAGGAAAATGAATGTGTAAAGGAACTGGAAATTTGTTTTTTATCAAATGGTTTTTGGGATTGCAATTAAGGTGTCTTATCGGGGGTTTTTTTTTTGAAAAAAATTAATTTCGTGCGCCCAAATGCAACTCTGTTTACTAGCAGTAATCGACCAGACACACCCTGTTATTGCTCTGTTAGGGGGATAACCGATAACATTTGCAGTCTAAAATACCATCTCTAGGCCACACGTGTGTTTACGTTTTGAAAAATCGTAGTTTTAAGAGATTTTGGCATGGATTTTGCCAAGAAAATACTTAGCAAATATGGCTGGAAGGAGGGCGAGGGACTGGGTAAAAACAACACCGGCATTGCTGCTCCGCTTAAGGCCAGTTTGAAGTTCGATAACGCTGGCCTGGGAGTGGATCGAGCGCAGGAATTCAATGACCACTGGTGGGAGCGGTGTTTCAACGAGGCGGCCAGCAACGTAGATGTCCAGGTGCAGCAGAATGGAAAGATAACCACCGGGCGTAAGGAGGGCGAGGATGCCGTAGAGATATCCACCAAGGCATTCTCCGCCCGCAAGCTAAAGAGAGCGAAGGACCAGCACGCTAGCGATGGCAAATCCACCTACGACAACTTCCTGCAAACGGCTCTGCTCACCCAAGGCGGCGGCGAGGTGGAGAACACGGATCGCATCCGTGTGGAGGACATAGCGGTGACCAAGGTGAGCGTGCTGACGGACGAGGAGCTGTTCAAGGCCTGCGGTGGAAGGACAGCGCACAAGGGAGCGCGACACGGTCTCAAGCTGAGTGGAAAGATTGCCCGCTTGGAGCAGCAGGAGCGCGAGTTGCTGGAGAAGATGCAGAGCAAACTGAAAGCTGCACAGGAGCCAGCTCAGAAACAGAAGAAACGAAAAGAGTTTCTTGTTGAAAAAGAAAACGATTTGAAACCTGTTAATGAGTGCTCTGAGGAGCCCTTAAAGCCAAAAAAGAAGAAGGATAAGAGTGAGGACACATCCGAAGTGGAGGCACCTCCAAAGTCCAAAAAGAAGAAGGATAAAACGGAAAAGTCAGAACAGGAATTCTCTCTTGAAGTTACAGAAGAGCAAACGGAGGAGCTGCCCGTGAAATCCAAAAAGAAGAAAAAGAACAAAGCTGAGAAAGTGTCCGAGGAGGAATCGACTGTAAATATTTCTGAAGAGGAGGAAGTGGCGCCCGTCAAGTCTAAAAAGAAACGGAAAACGGAGGACCCGATCGAAGAAACTGAAGTACCAATCAAACCCAAGAAGAAGAAAAAGAACAAGCAGGCGAATGAGGAGTAATTGTAAGTTAGGCTTGTAAGTTAGAGAAATGTAAATTATAAAGAAAATAAAGAGTTGTTTCTCTTTATTTTAAAAAAGAAACCACAAATCTACATTTGTTGCACATAAAATTGTATGTATGTATTTATAGTTCTAAAAAATCTATACACGGCGCGGGGTAAAAACTAAAGTTAACGTTTTGGTCACCTAATTATATAGCCACAATCCTAAGGCGGATCACTTTCTGCCCTTGGCCTTGATGCGTCGCGACTTGCCCAGCCGCTTGTTCACTGAAGCTCCCGCCTTAACACCTCGCTGGCGACGCGACGAACCCTTCTCGCCATCCAATCCCGCCGATGAGGTCTTTGTGTTCCGCTTCATACCCTTCTTCTTGCCGCCAAAGCCGAACTTCTTGTTGCGCTTCTTCCGATTGTCGGCCGACTGTTTCTGTTTGGACTCCAAAGCCTTGGCATCCTCCAAGAAGTCCAGATTCTTCAGCTTGCCCTTGCGGAACTTTTTCAGCTTGTCGAGCATATCCTTTTTCTCGGCCTCGCGCTGCACCTTGGTCTGCTTGGCCAGCATCTTGCCCATCTTGCGCTGCTCGCGGATCTGCTTGATGCGCTCGGATTTGGCCTGTCCCTGCTGCTTGGCCATCAGATTGGCGCGCACCTTCTGCATGTGCTCATCAGTCTTGGCCATTTCGGCAAAGTAGTCATCGGGACGGCGGGTTTTGATGCCCAGCTCATGCAGGCGGGGAATGCCCTCGAGCACAGCAGTTTGGGCCTGGCGATGGAAGAGCATTTCGCGCTTGAAATCGTTCAGGACGGGATCTTCTTCGGGACGAATATAAGGCAGCTTATGGTTGCCCTTGAATAGATTGGCACGCTTCTGTTCGTGCTTCTCCAGCTGCACAGCCAGCTCGGGGGCCAAGGGAGCCAGTGTGTTGACCATATCCAGACGCTCCTGCCACGGTAGCTGCAGACGAATGGCTTCTGTTTTGGCCAGGAGCTTAGTCTGAAAATGGATTGTTAACAAGGTATCTGGAGCTGAGATTTAACCGAAGACTTACCACATCATTGACTCTATCCCGCTGCTGGCCGTTGAACTCCACATTTAGACCAGGCTTCAAATCGCCACGCTCAAAGGCCGCTTGCAACTGCACATTGTAAATTACATTTTTTAGTGTTTGTCAGGTATATTTCCAAGATTTTTACTTACCTCTGCATCGGAGTTATCACCCGAATCGTAGCCGGAGCCGCTGTCTTCCATTTCAAAGTCTGACATCCTTAAATTAGGTAAAATCTAGATTTGTAAATTAAGAAAACAATTTCAACACGTGCGGCTAGCTAGAGGTGGACCAATTAAATTGCTGTGCGGGCAATCGTTATTGGTTAACAGGCCTCTGTTGTGCCACTGTTAACTAACAGGGCCAATTGATGCCGATTAAACCTATCGTTGGCTGGCTTCGCTTTTGAACACTTGCCGCTTTTTTGTTTAGTAATTTAAATTAAGGACTTAATAATATGTCTGCTAATCTCGCGAATGTGTACGCGGAGCTTATGCGCCGTTACGGCGAAACGTATACCATTACGTACGGCCCACCGCCCACCTATTTGGTCAACATAGCGGGAGCTGCGGTGGCGGGAAAGAAGATAGTGCTGCTTTTTAGAGAGGATCGAAATGGTGCCGCTACGTCCAGGGGTAGAACGACTCCCGTCAAGCGGGAGCCGAAATCAGAGGGCACTTCGGAGCTAGATCTGACGGGAAGTCCCCTCAAGGATGACTGCGAAGTAGAAGGCATTGCGGATCAGTCATTGGTTTTGCAGCTGGAGGACAAGAATCCCTGGAAGCTGGAGGAGGAGTTTCACCGGGGAGTGCCCGTGGACAAGGCGAGAGCCATTATCTGTCGGGAATCCTTCCAGCAGGCCGACGGCCTGGGTTCCGTGTGGTTCCTATGCGATGCCCAAGACTTGGACCAAACGCAACTGCTTCAGTACGAATTCGATAAGACACACTTTTCTCGTGGATCCCTCAGCTACCAGGGCGTGGTGCCCGCCTACACGGTGACCTCACAGTCCCTGGTTCGGCAACATTGCCTTGCCGGTGGCCACCCAGCGGAGACTATTATTGAAAACAGCTACATGGTGAACGCCAACATGACGCTGCGATGTTCTTGGTCCACCAATGCCCCTCTCCCGCTCCTGATCGACCTGCATGATTGTGAGGTGTCTCTGAATAACACATTCCGCGTGGCTGACTGCAGTCCCCTGACGCAGGACTTTATGAATCAGCTGCGCATTCTGGCTTATATACGCGAGGATATCGTTAACCATCACAAGGATGTGCAGCAGGGCATTGTCAGGGATCCCAGGTACCGTTGCGGCATCGGCATTGATATGGAGGAGTTGCGTGAGGCGATCAACAAGACCATGACGGATGTTTCGGACTTTACGGATCTGCCCAGCCATGGTCATGGGGGAGAGGCCGACCTCGAGGATGTGGTGCATCGGGCCAAGATCCGTAGGATCACAGACCTCACCGACAAGCTGTGGGAGCTGCTCAAGTGTAAGTCATATTTTTATATTAGTTAAATTTCGTATTTCTTGTGTTTTCTTAATTTTTAAAATATTTTCCAACGACTTCTTCGGATTAATCCATTTTGTTGTTCTTTAGGTTGCGACTCCTATAAGGATCTCAAAATGGCCTTCCATATGCTTTTTCAGTGCGCCGCCCGCTGTAATATTGTGGCAAGTTCTCATAATATTACTCATTTTTAATCGTTTCCTAATAAAATATATATTTTAGAATACCCCCACGAATAAGAATCGGCTGGCGGAGATCATCAAGGAGCTGGCCAATCGTCGATTAGCCATGCCCTGTCTCAGTGGCGCCGAGCCATTGGAACTCCTACTGGAGATTGGTCTAGAGAAGGTATATAAGGACTATGAGTTCATCTACACCGAGAGCAAGATGTGCAGCACCAACCTGCTGAAGCACACAAGCGAGGTGGCGGCGAATGGTGGTGATGATGACTCACCGCAGAATCTGCCCCAGCTGCGAAAATCTCTGCATAACGCGGTTAGGGGTGATCCCACGCCCGGAGGTGGAATGCGAAAGACGTTACTGCACCACAACGGTGGTGCCGCCAAGTCGGGGAATGCGAAATATGCCAGCAACGACGACGACGAGGCGGGCTTTAAGAACAGTCACTTTGATGAGCACGAGAGCATGGAGCGGGTCTCCAAGCTGTTTCAAATCCACTGCACGTTGGAGCATCTGTTGATGATACAAGTGCACCTCAATTTGCCCAATGGTGAGTGGAAGAGGAGGAGTTCCCTGGTTTATTTTTATATTTTCCTTTCAATTTACTTGCAGCTTATAGCGATATATGTTCAGTGTTGCTAAAGAAAACCCCTCGACTGCTGGAAGCCATCGATGACCAGTTAAGTGATGTGATGGACATCAATCTCTCAGCCCACTGTGTCAGCTCACATTTGGATGAGAAGGAGCCATACTCCCGTCAGATAACAATGCGATCGTACAATAAATTTCGCGAATTGAAGACCACTTTTTATTACAACTCTGAGAACATTTGTCCGCCCAATTTGGCTGAGTGTTTTGAAAGCGAAGGTGAGCATAGTAGTGAACAAACCAGAAAAACAGATGTTAATTATATATTATATATTCATTTAGATAAAAAACTGGTCAAGGAGCGAACCTATCATTCCTGGCTGTATCGCAAGATTCGAACACTTCAGTGAGACGAGTTGGCCCATCATTTTTTAATTATATTTATTTGCACTCTTTGTTTTATGAATTTTTGAAATTTGAATTGTTGTTGGGTTTGAATTATTTATAGGGTGCTCCAGAAATCAATGAGAATTTTAAAACCCTTAAATATGTATGCAAAGCAATTTTTGGAAACAAAATACAATGTAAATTGGTTTTTATATACGATGTTAAATTTTAAATTTACTTTTTAAGGGTTTTAAAATCTCTAGCGATTTCTGTAGCCTCCTATATTCTGAAAAACTCATTAAAAGTGTATGTTGTATGTATTCGAAATTAATATTTTTAATGATATCTTAGTTATTCAAATATAAACATACTTAAAGAGCATAATTAACAGATTAAACCCTAATAAGTTTGTGATTTTCTTACTGCCTCAATCTTGTGCAACATAGTGTTAATCCTTAAATTAAATTAATATATTTCTAACTACATTAGGGCTCCAATTTTATTATTAAACAAAATTGAACCCTTTTCTATGTTTGCATGCATTTGTTCGAGCTTGTTTTACATGGCGCTTTTCGCACTATTTTCAACGCTTTTTATTCTAACCAAAACCCCCAAAAAACGCAGCAGCGCACACCGAAATCATGTTAAACGAATTCGTACAAGTTTTAAGCCGACCCAGAGGCTGTTGCCGTTGCAATGCGGCGAAAATCTTGACGACCGAAATCCGCTTCCGCTCTGCCTCGCACTTTTATCGCCGTGTTCTTGCTGGCCATATTCTAAACAAAGGCCAGATCCGCGAGTATGTTGGCCAATAGCAAGCTCAGTAATGCTGCAAAATGAGGCGAGAACGAGCGCGCGTGTGTGCCCAATGGATATTGGGGGGAAAAGAGCGGGTGAAGGCGTCTCGGCGCCGTCGACAATTCACGATATGTTACAATCCAATTAGCCGGCTGCGCCACTTGGCCAAGACGAGCGATACTGGGCCTGGGCCTGGGCCTGTGCCCGATTGATTTGCATTTTGTCAGACGTGCGTGGAACGCGCTGCGGTTCGGACGTGTTTTTTCCCTGCTAGCCTCGCTCCTCTAACGAAACTTCCGTTTTTAAAGACAAGGAGCCGCCAGGATTATAACGCGAGTGTCCTGCGCAGAGAGACAGCCGCTAGGAGCTGCTAAAATCAACTTGATCTTTGGACAGTGTGTGGCAGTTAAATTCATTTAAGTCCGTTCTAAATGCCAATTATCGCGAGTGCCTAATCCAATTAACCACAAAATGGTGTGTATTAATTAGCCAACGACTTCGTCCAGACATCCTGCATAATCAAATCAAGTTGTTTTTTTTTGCAATACAAAGGACACTCGATAGGCTGTGCGAGTAGCTCTTGAAGTGCCCAACTCTTGCGGCTTAGCGAAGCCCTAGATAAGACCACCTGGATTTAAGTCCTGTGAAACGAGAGATACCCCTTTTGTCTTAAGTAATCCCAGAACTTTTGCGAAAGATTACTAAGTTTTTATTCTGTTGTCTTTAAAGGAATTTAAGGGTTTTGCCACTCATTTTGTAGGGGAGATGACTGCCAATAATAAAGACTAGAGTTTTCTTAAAAAGATTCTTAACAGCGAGCTGATACTTTTATTATTTTAATTGTAAGCTAGTTAGCGACTTCTGTTTATGTACAAATTTATTTTTATTTAGACTGAACTTACTAACTTAATATACGAAAAAGTGATTCAATTTACTTAAATAAAAGATTAAGGTTTAAGAAATATAAAGTAAACAAGGAGAAGAAGTTTTTTAAAGAAATGGTGGAAATTTTTGAATAATATTAAAATTGAGAGTTATCAAATTAAGGGAAATTAATAAATAAAATGAGTTAACAAAAAGATGAAAGATATACAAGGAAACACTTTATAAATTAAAGTGTATTTGCCTTTATACTGGACACATTTTTAAGGGTTTTATAAACCCTAGCATTTTTTCTAGCACCCCCAATTATTTTTCAAATAATATCAATCGTTCCCTTGCTGATAAGGTCTATATATTTCTTACCATTAGGGCCTCGAATTCTTCTTTAAATTTGGCTATGCCTTCCTGACAATAACCCTCATGATCATGATCTGGATGTCGCTGGCCCGCGCCTCGATGTTCGATCGTGAAATGGAGGAGACGCATTACCCGCCCTGCGCCAACAATGTGATGTGCACCTGTTCGAAATCCCCAACGAATCTGGGGATAGTACACTGCAAGAATGTTCCGTTTCCAGCACTGCCGCGAATGGTGAACCAATCGAAGGTAAGCTAGTTTTGTTCTTAAGGATCAGGGATGCCACAGAAATGGCTGAGAGTTTGCAATCCATTGAAATTGTGCTTAATAGTACCATAGTATTTGCTATTATCCTTTTGCAATATAACCAAAATTAATTTACAGTAAATTCGTGATTTAAAATCTTGTTTTTGAGAAATTTGGGCAATTGCTTGTTTTTTTCTGTTTTAAATTAAGTATAATCAATTAGTTAATCTAAATTAAAAAACTATCGATCGGTGTCAGGTTTACATGCTGCACATGGAAAACACAGGTCTGCGCGAGATCGAGCCTTACTTCCTGCAGTCGACGGGCTTGTACCGACTACAGATCTCGGGCAATCACCTTACCGAGATACCGGAAGACGCCTTCATCGGGCTGGAGCGGTCGCTGTGGGAACTGATCCTGCCACAGAACGATCTGGTGGAGATGCCCTCAAAGTCGTGGCGGCACATGAAGAAGCTGCGCCATTTAGACCTGGGCTACAATCACATAACGCACATCCTACACGACTCTTTCCGCGGGCTGGAGGAATCGTTGCAGACATTGGTTCTGCGCGATAACTGCATCTCGCAGCTGCAGCCGCACAGCTTCGCCGGCCTGCTTATCCTGGAGACCCTCGACCTGAGTGGCAACAATCTCTTCGAGATCGATCCGAATGTGTTTGTGGACGGTATGCCACGATTGACCCGCCTCCTGCTCACGGACAACATACTCTCGGAGATCCCCTACGATGCCTTGGGACCGTTGAAAAGCCTGCGCACCCTTGATATCTCCCACAATGTGATCTGGTCGCTCAGTGGCAACGAGACGTATGACATCAAGGCCAGCACTAAGCTAAATCTGGACAATCTACACCTGGAGTACAATCACATCGAGGTGCTGCCTCCCAACTCGTTCAAGTACTTCGAAACCGTGAACAGGACGTTCTTCGATGGCAATCCCATCCACACGCTGAAGGTATGTACTCCTTGTAATCTCTAATAATCTCTAATAATCTCTATCCTTGCTAATTAAATATTGGTTCTTAAAATAATATTCTATTTTTGTGACTATAAACCCCCTTTATTTTCGCAGGAAGATGCCTTTAAACCCGCTCGGATCAGGGAGATATACATGCGATACTGTGGCCTTACAAATATCTCGACTCAGGCGTTCGATAGCCTGGTGAATAGCCTGCAGATCCTCGACCTATCTGGAAACAATCTCACCAAGCTGCACCACAAGCTCTTCAACAATTTCGATGTCTTGAGGTGGGCCAAAAACACATTTATCCCTTGTTGCTACCCACAAACACACTGTGTGGGGCCTAATCGGATTGTCTAGGGGCTTCACTCCGTTCCCTCAGTTTTGTATGTGGGCTAAGTGTGTGACCCGATTTTAAAGAATCCGCGGAGGAGGGAAAAGCCGCGTCACCAGGCAATTGTGCAAAAAAACAGCCGACACTGAAGGAAAGGCTTAGCTGATGTTGAAATGAAAAAACTATAAATCAATACAAGCTATTCCTGGGTGCTTAGTACATATATAACTGCAGATTTTTAATTAAACTAAAGATTTGTGTTTAGAAAACTTCTTAAGAGGTTTAAAAACACATGTGATTTCTGAAACAACCTAGATTATTTGAGGAGCATGATTTCCTCACAGGTTCCTAAGGAATGGAATTCATAAATATTATATTGATTACACAACTACTTTTTATATAAACAAAGTTATATTATATATATTTTATAATCCTTATTCTGCTCATTACTACAGGGTGATCAGTATGCGGGACAACAAGATCAAGATCCTGAAGCCCACTGAAACTTTCAATGCCATGCACTACACTCTCCTGAAGCTGGATCTAAGCGGTGACCGGAATGATCCCACAAATTTGCAGACACTTCGCAAGTAAGTGACCCCACAGCACTGAGAGAATATCCTGCTTCCCACACGCACACCCCTTACCCCGTTACCATTTTTGTATTTATTTATAAAAAGTATGACCAGAATGCGGAACATGCGCTCGCTGTCGATCTCGCGAATGGGTTCCTCCTCCCTGGGACCGGAGGACTTCAAGGACTTTGGTGTGGAGCTGGAGGACCTGCAGATCACCCGGGGCAGTCTCTCGGGGATTCAGTCGCACGCGTTTAAGCATGTGAGGGGCCTTAAGCGATTGGACTTTAGCGAGAATGGAATATCCAGTATTGAGAACGATGCCTTCCATGAGGTAATTGAGTTTTTGAGGGGCATTTTGAGATAGATTTTATTATTTGGTGTACCCCTTAGATTGGCCACTCACTGATCTCCCTGAAGATGTCACATGGCTACTCGGGCAGCGCCCTGCCGGCGGAGGCTCTGAGGCATCTGACCTCGCTGCAGGAGCTGGACTTTAGCAACAACCATATTAGCAGCATGAGTGACACCAGCTTCCATTTCCTGAAAAATCTACGATTGCTAGAGCTGCATGACAACCGCATCGAGCAGGTGTCCAAGGGCACCTTCCAGGGCGACATCCATACGAAGCTGGAAGAGATCTCATTGCGCTTCAATCACCTGACCTCCATTTCAACGTATACGTTCTTTGATCTGGAAGCTTTGAGGAAATTGCATCTGGATGACAATAAGATTGATAAGATCGAGCGTAGGGCCTTCATGAATCTGGATGAACTGAAATATCTGAGCTTGAGGGGTAACAAAATCAGCAATTTGGCGGAGGAATCCTTCCAGAACTTGCCGAATATGGAGATCCTGGATATGGCATTCAATCAGTTGCCCAACTTTAACTTTGATTACTTTGATCAAGTGGGCACGCTGTCCAATCTGAATGTGAATGTTAGTCACAATCAAATCAGGCAATTGATGTCAAACTCATCGTGGAGTGGAAGAAATGAACATGGTAATGGCAAAATTATTAATTAATATAACATTATTCTTGTAATTTAACTGAACACTGTTAATTATTAATACAAGATTTGTTTAGCTAAGTTTATTTAAACATTTTGATCAGTGGTCCATACGGCAAATTTCTTTGCCGGGCCTCTGCCCGCACATGAACTCAACAAATGTGGATGTGTTTTCAATAAGCGTCTTTACAATAAAGATTAAACATTTATATCTTTATTTTCAGGCGGCATGTACCACTCGAGCATCAAGATTTTGGATCTCTCCCATAATAACATATCCATTATTTATCCTGGCTACTTCCGTCCGGCTGAGAACTCTCTGACCCATCTGCATTTGGGTTATAACTCCATAATGGTGTGTATCCCTCTGAGTTCTAGTTAAATTAAATGTATAATTTTGTAATTCTCATACAATAAATCCTTGCAGAACACCACTCGCGATGTCTTTGGCAATATGGTCAACTTGCAATGGCTGGATCTCAGCTACAATTGGATCCACGAGCTAGACTTTGATGCATTCAAGAACACCAGGCAACTGCAGTTGGTGTACTTTGGCCACAACTATCTCAGCGATATACCGCAGGACATCTTCAAGCCTGTCCAGGGTCTGCGAATTGTTGACTTCTCGCACAATCATCTGCGTGCTCTGCCCGACAATCTCTTCTACAATGGTGGAATGGAAAAGTGAGCTGAGAATCTCTCAATTATTATAGTTTTTAAGATAATCACAACGACTGTGCTTTATTTTAGATTGGATGTGTCGCACAACTTGCTCATGAAGATCCCCTCCTCGTCACTGTCTAGCCTGGCTGCCTTGACGCTTTGCGAGTTGCATTTGTCCAATAACTACATCTCAACCATTCACAGCATGGATCTCTCCAATAAATTTAGAGTGAGTTGATTTACTTATTATAAGTATTTTTTAAATTAATTAATTTAAAATATAATTTGTAGTCACTGCGCTACTTGGACATCTCGTACAACTACTTGCTGCGCATCGA
Source organism: Drosophila parvula (assembly GCA_018904695.1). NCBI lineage: Eukaryota > Metazoa > Arthropoda > Insecta > Diptera > Drosophilidae > Drosophila > Drosophila parvula. Next base: position 59,382 of record JAEIIG010034514.1, read on the forward strand.
TGACGCCGTCTTTGCCACCATGCCCAAGTTGGCTGTGTTGGATCTCTCTCATAATCGGGATCTTAAGGTGATGGATAAGTCGTTTATGGGTTTAGAGAACTCGCTGATTAAGCTGGGCCTAGAGAATGTCTCCTTGAGCACTGTGCCCGAAATTCGTCTAAAGTTTCTGCGCGAGCTCCGTTTGGGCTACAACGAACTACCCTCGATTCCGCAGGAGTTAGCTCAAAATATGACCAATCTGCGCCTGCTGGACCTGTCCAACAATGATCTAACCAATGTGCCCTTGATGACCCAGTCACTGCAACATCTGAGGTGGACTGGAATCAGATTTGTCATTTATTCAGTTTCTTAATAGTTGTTTTATTTTATTTTCAGACGCCTGATGCTTTCTGGCAACCCCATCACCTCGCTGAATAACAACAGCTTCGATGGTGTTAATGAGGATCTTGAGATGCTGGACATATCCAATTTCCGGCTTCACTATTTCGAGTACGGCTGCCTGGACTCGTTGCCCCATCTGCGATCCCTGAAGCTCACTGCTTACTCTCACATCGAGCACTTTAACATTCCACATTTGCTGCGCCATCACTATAACATCCGCCAGCTGTGGATCGAGGCACCGCAACCCTTCACGAGGATTGTCAAGAAGGGTTCCGGACCCACCCAGGAGATGCAGACCCTACAGCTGGGCAATCCCACCGATTTGCAGCGCGAAATGGAGGGTCATTTGCCCTCCAAGCTGACCAACATCACGTTCAGTGGCCCACAGTTTAGTAATCTGCACGAACGTATACTACGGGTGGGTTAGCTTTATATATTCTAGATGATCATTCTTATATTATTATAATTATACTTTATTCAGGGCATGCGTTCTCCCTATCTATATATGCAATTGTTTAACACCTCGCTGCAAGCCCTCCCACCGAATTTCTTTAAGTATATGGGTCGCGTTCGTAACATTTCGCTGGATATCCGTTATAACAATCGCAACCTGAAGAAGATTCCCAATCCGAATACGGGAGCTGTGCCATATCTGCCCAACAGTGTGTTCCTAACCGACCTGAAGATGTCCCACACAGATCTTAACTGCGATTGTGATTTGGGGTAAGAAACAATCAAAGACTAGAGCCAGCTTTCGCTCTAGGGTAAAGAAATCGTATCAGCGTTGCTTACCTTGAAGCGTATATTGTCTTTGTGACAACCGTTTATTTAAATATATTTTATTTATTTCCTATTTCCTATTTCTAAAGTTGGGTTGAGTTCTGGCAGCGAAAGAGGCGCCAGTATATTTGCTCCTCGCAGACCTGGACCGACACTGTCTTCCGCACTTTCATGAACTCACCGTGCCAGGTGTACGGACGGCATAACTGCGATGATCATGATGATGATCTCCGGGAGACTCGCTGCGAAAACAAAGGAGGCCAACAGCTAATGGAGGTACGTAAATAATTATTTTTAATAGATCATCTATTTCTTGAATTATTTTATTATCTTATACTTCTTTTGTAGGCCCTCAAATTCGATTTGGAGTGCGGCTGGGATAATGCCAATTGCCGGGAGGCCGCCTTTGTGGTGGTTATGGTGTGCGTGGCCATGGTCTTCTGGATGTGACTTCTGCAATTTGCATATAAGACGTCCACCGACTTTTATAGCATTCTAGAGCAGGTCTATGGCAGGCAGGTCGTCTAAGTCCTGCCGTCAGATGTCTAGAGTTTAAGCTTGATGATGAGACTTTGGCCATTTTTGAATCCTTTCGCAGTTAGTTGTTTCTCTTCCGTAGACCTTCTCTCACCAATCCGCTGTGTAGCGTCAATCTTTAGAGTCCTTGGTAACGCCTTATATGTAGTAATCCTCACGTTCACCCACTACTTACACTCCACACTTTTCAGCACACACACCTCACACCTCACACCTCACCTTGCTGTCTAACATGTATGTGTATATTTTTGTAGGCCTCGATTCGAACCATATGTGAACTCCAGCTTATCTTATAACCACCTATAACCTAGCCTAACCAAATATTTTCTGTACTTCTTTTATAAGTTAGGTCACTGCTTAAACGCTGCTTAAACAATTCCAAAATGAAAGTCTGTAAAATGTTTCATAAACATATAATAAATATTTACGGTAGGTTAAGTTCGCCTCTGCCATCTCTCATTTTTTTCCTTTTTGGGTGGGGGAGGAACATTATGATTTTTATGGGTCTGTGCCGGCAGAAAAGTACTTGCTACAAACAAATTATGTTCACAATTGCCGGACCAGGCGGATGGCTGACTGGCCAGGCCAGTAACAAACAATTAAAAACTTTTCGCTTAAAGTTTCCTCCACTTCGTACGGCTTTTCCATACGATAAATTATTGTGTGTAAAGCGGCGAGCGTTTTTCCTCTCTTGCTTTTATTTCGTTTTGTCTTGACGGCCTTCCTGCTGAGGGTATTTTCCATTTAATGGGAATTTCGGAACACACACACACAATGGGAAGTATTTAAGAAGTGTTCAATATATAATACATCCAATGTCGGAAATTTGCCAGACAGAAAAAAAAATATAAGAAAGTTGAGGAGAGAATATTAAATCCGGGGTTAAGTTAAGATCAAAACTTTGTCCTTTTGACTGTTATAATAACACTTAATACAAACTTAATGGTTTTTAAAACCCTGTTGATTTCTGGAGCACCGCCGATAGACTTCAAGTAACTAAAAACTTATAGGTTACGAATTTAAAGAATTTAAGCTCTTCAAAAGAGAAACTAATGTGTTTAGAAAATACAGAATAAATGTTTAACATATTAATGATAAAAAGGACAGATTTAAACTTAATATTTGATTAAATTTTGTGTAATTTAACATTATTTGTGTTATTTAAAAGTTTTTTCTTTACTTTTATTAGTAGGTCTCGATAATAAATAGAACATATTGATCATTTTAAAGAGCTAACTCAGCTCTTCAACTTATTTATTTTGGTATATCAACTGGCGAAATATTTAATCCTTAACCAAGTGGGGAACTATATAAAATATATATTTTCCTTCCCGAATTTAGAACATTTTCCCCGCTAGGGTATTCAGACACTGCCTCCGATAGACCCTCCTGTTTTCTTGCGTTTTACTCATATATTTTTTGGCAGTTTTATTGAGCTAAAGTACTTTGTGATATATGGACAGGCCAGGAGAGGGAGGGGGATAGGGAGTGGGGCACGTGGACGGCGCACTAAAGTTCAAATGGGGCAGCAACAATCTCATCAACTTCCCGTTTATGCACTTTTCCGATGCCGGTGGCTGGTGTGGGTGCCTCGCAGCGGCCGCAATAGTGGAGCTGTTTTTGGGGGAAAAGTGGAAAATCAGAAAAGCGGAAAAGCGGTCGGGGTAAGTGGAAAGTGTCTAGAGCTCTCACTGCGGCAGACTTTTTACCTGTTGGCCAATTAAATTTTCAAAACGTGGCCGCACAAAAGTCCAGGCGCCCATATTGCGATGCTCTTCCTGGCTCCAAACAAAAGCTGCACAGAAAAGAATATATTAAAAATATAAAATGATTAAAATGAGATAAAAGATATATCAAAACGACGTTGTAATACTTGTTATATTCAATTTCATTTGTAGTTTTAACACATTGAAAGTATTATTCGCCGTGTAAAGGGGTAAAACGGAGCTTGCCAACTTTGTGGGCAAAGTTTACGACATGAACTCACATTTCACGTTGCCGTACTGGGCCAACTGGGCCTTCAGCTCCTGGAGGGGGAATGGACAGAGGGACTCCAGGCGAAGGATGGCCGTATCATAGGCCTGCCGCTTCTCGCGCTCCTCCGCCAGATTGTAGTAGTGCTTGCCGCTGCACAGGATGACCTTTTTCACCTGCTCCGCCTTCACAGAGGTATCACCTATTGCAGAAAGGTGGGAGTATGTTTATTAACATTTTTTGCACTTAAATAAGAGCAACGTAGTGGCATAAACTTTAACATATAAGTTTATGGTTTCTTTTAAGAGACTAATTAAGAAAAACCGCAAGATATAACAGAAATATAAAAAAGAAGTAGAAAGGAAATATAAAATGTACATAGTCTATAAAACCTGGCAGCCTCAGGCAACTCTTAAATTATTATCCTTCCTCATTTTCACATAATATATTTAATTCAGTTTAACTGCCACACTTCTGACAAGTGTAAAAGGAACTGACACGTGTCAGAATAACTGACATGAAACAAAGTAGGTTGTAATTGCACTATCTCTGTACCTCTAAGGGATGTTAGGATTTAAAAAAAGGAACTTAATCTATTAATGAGAACTTGGTTAAGAGTTTATGTTCTGACTGTAAAAATATATAGAAACTAATATTATGTTTGCCAGTCTAACGCCTTTTTACAAAGTTGAATCACCTTTCTTAGGTAAACAATAAATAAAAAACGGGTAACCTATGATTTTTCTCTTGTTCTGCAGATAGTTACATATATTAAAGTTTATTCCTTAACTTTAGCAAAAGTTATTACATTAAAATTGCTTACCCATTTCCTGGAAGGACCATAAATATTATATAACATCTTACTTACCCAACACATTGTGGAAGAGTGTGCCCGGCTGAAAGTCTTCATGTGTGGATGTCGCAGCTGGGAGACGGAGCAGTGTCTTCGGGGCCACCACCACCAGCGGCTTCCGGAAGTTTCTTGCCAGCTGGCGACGCAGGACATGGTAGTACTGGGCGGGCGTTGTGGGGTTAACGATGTGCACGTTGACGGAATCCCCATCTACAGCTGCCTCCTTGGAGTCGCACAGTTGCAGGAAGCGCTCGATGCGACAGGAACTGTGCTCCGAGGCAGCACCATCGTAGCCATGGGGAAGCAGCATTACCAGGGCATTCGACTCCATCCATTTGGCTAAGAAAAATGCGCTTAATTATAAGGAGAATGAAAGAAAGTAACTGGTATTGTCCTTACAGAAACTCTCAATTACTTTAGTAATTAGAAAAGTATCTTCTTTTAGATTTTTTCTAAAGACATAATCCTTATATCTATATTTATATAATTAATCATTACTCACTCTCTCCCGACACAATAAACGTATCGATAATGATTTGTGCCCCATTGGCAAAGTCTCCGAATTGCGCCTCCCAGATAATCAGGTTATTGGGATTATCAATGGCCATGCCATACTCGAATCCTAGCACCGCCTCCTCCGATAGAATGCTGTGGGCCAGTTCCAGTTTGCCGCCATGTCCACCTTCCATGCTGTTCAATGGAATAAACATCTCGTTGGTCTGCTGATCCACCAGCATGGCATGGCGATGAGAGAAGGTTCCCCTGCCCACATCCTCACCACTGATACGGACATTGTGTCCTTGGTACATCAGACTGCCGATGGCCAAGGCCTCGGCCGTAGCCCAATCGATCTTGGCCCCATTTTCCAGCTTCTTTAAACGAGCTGTCACGTGTGTTTTCAGCAGGTGAGGATGGATGTTCTACAAGAGGTTGGATATAACTTAATTATCTCTTTTACGTTTAATAACTTACAAAGTCCCCAGGGAAGGTCACACTCTGCTGTCCAATGTAATGCAACAAGGAGTAGTCCAGGCCAGTATCCCAGTAGGTCAGCTCCTTGGACGGGGCCAACTGAAGATCCTTCCACTGCTTCTCAAAATACGAAGCCGGCGGCTGATAGGTGGGAGCCAAGGCCAACTCCTCGCCCAAATACTTCATATAGTTATCTCTCAGTTCCTTGGCCTGGGCCTCAGAGAGAACCTGCTCCTTGGCCAGCTGCTGGGCATACAAATCCGGCACTGATTCCCTTTGATGGACGATCTTGTAGACCAGCGGATTTGTGAAGGTGGGATCGTCCAACTCGTTGTGGCCCCAGCGCCGGAAGCAGTTGAGATCGATAAAAATATCCTTGCGGAACTCCCTCTGATATCGGAAGGCCAGGTTTGTGATGCGGGCCAAGGCCTCGGGATCATCCCCGTTCACATGGAACACGGGCGCTTGAATGGACTTGGCCAAGTCGGAGGTGTAGGCCGTGGATCGTCCCCGATCTCCGGGCGTTGTGAATCCCACCTGGTTGTTGACAATCAAATGAAGGCTGCCGCCCACCTCGAAGTGCGGTACATAGGCCATGTTCAGGCACTCCTGATTAATACCCTGACCGGCGAAGGCCGCATCTCCGTGCAGGATTACGTTGAGTACATGTTGGCCAAAGGGCTGGCTGTCGCTATCTCCAAAAGCGCCCTCGCCCCGCGTCTGCAGCTTGGAACGCGCTTTGCCCATGGCCACGGGATTGGCAGCCTGAAAGAGTCGGAGGAGAGAAGAGTTGAGAGGACAAAGGATCCGGAAGATAAAATCGGGAATCAAATTTCAAAGTTTGGCGTGTGTCAGCTTACCTCCAGATGCGAGGGATTGCGTACCATGCTGAAGTTCAGGCTCTTGCCCAGCACCTGCAGCTGCTCGGAAACATCTGTGTGCGATTCGGTTTAGGTTTGATTAAATTAAGCATACGCCATGTGTGCTTAGGCTAGCAAACCTACTTTCATTCTCCATTATTGCCACCCACAAAGGAAGGTGCACGCATAATATGCTCGACCGGATATTATCCTGTCGAACCTTAATATATTTTATAGAGATTTAATATACTACTTTCCTAAATATTAAATAAATGTAAACACAATGACCAATAAAGTTTATTTTAATATTTTACTAACTACTAAAGAGTTCAATATTTTTATTATCGCTGTCATTATAAAAAGGTAAGTTTAACTTTACGCAAACTTTTCCCACAAAGGAAGGAAAAATAAAAACATTTTTTAATCCAGGATAATGTTATTACAACTGGCTGTAAATAGAAAATATATTCAGGACATGTAAAAGCGGACACAAAGTAATGATCCCTTCCTGCGGTTACTACACATTTATAGTAGGTACCCTTGTGATATAATATACCCTGTAAGCTAACAAGAAAAAATCCACGAAAATTGCCGGGAAAGTTTCACTTACGGAAATGACTTATGACGTCGGACATGGCCTCGATGTCTTCGGGAAACTCGGATGCGCCGCTGAGTTTGCGGAAAACTTTCGCCGGCCGCATGTTGAGCAGGGCGGCTTGCAACGGGGTGCGTCCTCGATGGGGCATCGCCAGGACCACGTGCTCGATGTTCGCTGTCATTCCGTTGGACGATTTTTCGTTGTTGTCGTTGTCGTCGTTATTTCCGTTGTTTTCGTTGTTTTATGCGAGGAAGAAAAGTTTTGGGGGCAAAAGCAGATTAGGGTTAAGTAAGCGTGCCGTGATATGTGAGCGCTTGTGAAGGGGCCACCTTTTCAGGTGTGACAGCGTGACACGATGGCCGCTTCACGCTGATTCCCAAGGCGGAAATCCAACAAAGAATGGCCATCTCTAACACGTAATCAGACGATAAAGTTTGTCGGCTTGAAATGGGTACGCGATTTTATGTAAAGCTAATCGTGTTGGAGGAGCAACAATCAGGCACGGATTTGGGTAAATCATACCAAGGTAACACTGTCAAAAAATTGGTGTAGGAAGTCTTTAAGTTCAAATAAAGAATTAGACAGTAGCAGCTTTAAACAAAACAGATTAATTTAATGAAAGAAACGATTTAATTAAAATCCCAATTAGCTTAAAGATATATTGATGCCTACTTTTGGCTGCCTTCTTAAATGATTTCAAATCAGCAACAAATTTAATGCCACCCCTGTGTTTATTTTAAATACATTTTATATTACCCTGAAGCTATCTAAACACCTAAAGAGCCGACCTGCATGTTAATTTAAATTACCGAAATCGTTATGCGAATGTGAGAGATGGGGAGGGAAAGATTTTCAAGTCCTCACCTTGGACGCTGTCGCGTAGCAGCTGCCAGAAGAAGGCCAGCATTGACTCGGCGCCCTCGCCCCCGTATCGCTTGACAGTGGGAAACTTGAGGGCCATGAAATTGTCCCAGGCCTGCGACTTAATTAACAGCTCGGCGATTTCGCAGCGTTCCCCGTTCTGCAGCTGCTGCTGGTCCAGCGTCTCAAAGTTCCTGGCCAGCCACTCGCGCTCCTCGATGTCCTGCGAAAATAAGGCAACGGGATCAAAATACTACTATTTTTTATGGGAGTGAGGGACACTCGGGGAAAAAAAACGTTAATTCAATTAGAAAAGTTTTTCTGTTATAACAATTTAAGCAAGTCTTCTAATTTAATATTTAAGATACACATCAATTATATTTATAAAGTATTTATTTCTTAATCTTAAATAGGGATTTGAGTTTTTTTCGAGTGCCCTGTGAGCGGGCCACTTACCTCGACATAGGAGAACTCGGCGCTGGCTGAGCGGCCGCAGTAAATGTCCTTGAGCAGCTGCTCCAGCTGGGCGACGTCCTGGGCCACCTGCGGACCACTTAAGAGGCCAGCGGTGCGCACCGAGTCCTGTGTCTGCAGTCCATAAAATGCGGGACTTAATTCCTGCAGCTCCTCCTTGCTGGCCGGCAAAAACACCACGCCCACGACCAAATTCACAGGACAAAATACACGCAGCCAGGACATCGGGTGACATTACAAAGAAGGGAGCAAGATGGGAGAATAAAATATGACATTTGCCGGGATGATTTCTGGGGGTCCAGGCCTGGCCAGAACTCCGCAGCAGGACTCCGCCTACCTCGCCCTGATGCTGATGGGATTTACGGTCGCCAATTTGTGTCCGTGCTGGCGAAAGGCCTCCACGAAACGATAGACGTTGCCCTGCTCGTTCCTCGACGCCCGGACATCCTCGGCCACTGAAACGAACACATGCGTAAACAATATAAATTTCGACTCACGTTATAAATTATTTAAAAAAGGATTCACGTGCAACGCCCATTGCCACGGCCACTGCCATTGCCTGTGTGCCACATTGTGCGGCCTTTTGAATTTATTGGCCTTTTACTTTTATGATATTTATTCTTTGCTTTTTACGCTCCGCATCATTTTGATGGACTAGCAGCGAGGTATGTGAACTTTCAAATGGTATTTGTCTCGCAAATATTTCCCATTCAATAAGAATTTGCATGCGGAAATGCCAAAAAGCGGGTAATCGATAGCTTTCCCAGAGGTAAAGGTAAATTTGTTATTACATTTACTTATTCATTTTTGGCAGGTAACTTTTTGCACAGACTAATTAAGTTATAGCTTATTTATTTAGCCTTGCGTTTAAATGTATCTTCTCTTGATATTGGTAATTTGATTCTATTAAAAATATATACTAACCAAAATGAGTCTCAAAGTTAATAAATAAATATAAGATGGTTAGCAGTTAAGTTATACAATGTTTCAGTTTGGAAAACCATTTAAAGTCTGATATAAATGGAATATTTTATACAGACAGGCTGAATACATTAGTAAAGAGAGTATTCAATGTTTGTTCTTGAACAAACACACACCGATTTGTGTTACATATGAGAAATGGCGATGGTTGTTTTTATTGGTTCTTTTTTTCGACCATTTCATTCTCTGGTTGAGCCATTGACAACTCGTTGGCTGCTTAGGTGTTTACGTGCTAAAGTGTTATCCTGCTTAGAGGATTTATACGCGATGACGCATATCACTCGATTACCCAAAAACCTTCCCAGGAAAATCCGTGGAACAGGCCACGGGTCACATGATCTAGAGCAGTTGGCATTAGCATTTGCCAGTTGCCAGTTTTGGACCCGCATTAAAATTTAGATTCCTCAAAAATTTATGCAATTCCTCGACAACATTTCGGTGATAAATCAATTTAATGTTAAAGTGTAAGGTCGTCCCGGACAGGAATGATGAATTGTATTTGCGTCAACAACATTTCAACTTGGGCGTGTAAATATTATTGGAGCACAGCGGCGCGTCCTTTGCCAAAGGATAATGGTTGTCCTCGCAGAGATGCAGGCAAACGAGTCAGGGGACAGCACAGCAGAAGCCTCCTTCTGAACTCTCATGTGAATTTAATCAGACTACATACCCAAAAATGTATATTTTAAAGACAAGACTTTATTTAAACGGGAGTTAAATAATTTAATTTTTTTTACAATAATATTTGTTTAGTAACAGCTTACAAATATAATTTTCATTTAATTGGAAATTATTCATGAGTTTAAAAATAATTCTTTTATATTTTTATTTGCATTCTCTAGCTTTAAAATATATTTGGATGCTTGTTAGTCCTTTCATATCTTTATATTATGATTATAATTACTCAATAAAATATTGTTATAAATATATTCCTACTAAAGTATATTTCTTCTAATTAAGTGGCTGCTTTTCTCTCCTAAATTCTCAGTGCAGTGACTTTTCTTGCTGATGTCATATAGCGACCATAAACCCAAGCCTTTGACGGCTCCTCTCTCTCTTCCCTTGTAAAGGACTCCCGGCTGACTACCGTCTGGTGTCCACTGACTGCTTTCAATGGACTGCTGGCCACGGTGTCGATAAGCCCCCAATTGTGTACGCAACTGAGGAAGCAGGACGAGCACAAAGGAGTCTTCTCCCATTTTTGGGGCCATTGTTAGGTGGACTTTGATATTTTGTCAAGCTTTCGGCAGGCTACCCGCTGTGAGCTTTTGTGATGTATATCCTGGTTTGCCTTTGCTTAATTAGTGCAGTTTCCTAAACAGACCATGGGGGGTCTCGCAATCTCCTAGCTTTAAAAATAGACTCGAAGCACTGGGCACTGCACCATATATTTCAAGTTTATCAGATTTCTCAGTGTGGAAACATGTGATAAGCCAAAAACCGACAGATTAGCATTGGCCAGGTAACAGGAAAGATGGCAACATTAAGACCATAAAAAATATTCCACTAACCAGTAGAAGTTATATTTCTTCGATAGCAACTAAGTTCTGGACATAAACAATGAGCTGTTAATATTATAATATTACGAATGGGAGACACCCCATTTTTCTGGGAGATTGTTTTGGTTTTTAAATGTATTTTTAAATTCTGTATAGGCAAATATTTATTTTTAAAACAGTATGTGAAAGTATTTATGGGAAAACTAAATTATATAACAGCTGAGGTAATTTTCATAAACTATATAAATATTCTGTAGAACCAACCAATTTAATAATACGTGTACCTAATATATTATTAATATAATATCAGATCATAATAAAAGATCATAAGTTGTATGAGTAACGAATGTTGTTCAGTAGCACAAATTTGTTAGCATTTAAGATTTGTATCAAATAATATTTGTGTAATACTATTATTTATAATATATTCCATATAGAATATAAAGAATAGTGTTCCTAAATAACATGCCGAAATTTGATTCATAAATATATTAAAAAGATAAAAAAAGCTTCTCTTCATTTTTATTCTTTTTACAAATCTCTACAAGTATATCCCCGTTACAATTTCCGAATATACCCCTTCTTATAAAGGGTATAGTGATAGGAAACGATCCAACAGGTTGGCTCGAACATGTTCGAAGTGCAGGCTAAAGTTACAAACGCCCCGGGATTGAGTTCATGTTTGAGTTTGACTTTTACTTCTGGTTTCTGAGTTTGGCCGCAGCAATTTGTTTTTGATCTTTTGTTCGTATTATTGTTGTTCCATTGGAGTTGTTGTGGCATTTGTTGTTGGTCAGCTGCTTGGGTCACACCGAAGCAGTGATAAACAGCCGGCTTGGATCTTAGGGAGGGGTCAGGGGGTCACAGCACAAAACATACACATACACACACACTGCACACAACACAGAAAACTCCTGTGGTTTTCGGAGTACATTTCCACTGCCCATTTAGCTGTTTTTGATCTCGACACTGTTTTCTTATCGATGCGATGGTTATCTCGACGGATGAGGCCTTTTTATAATTGAAGTCTTGGCAACAGTTTCAGATTTTAAGCTAGAAACCGTATTAATACCTTGAAATTCGCGCCGTGGATTCGGTTTGTATCCCCAGACACCCTTCTCGCTGTGATAGTACCGCGAGAGTGGGCGTGGCAATCTCGCGATTTGCAAATCCGAATGCGCAAAGTAACGCAGCATAATGATCAATGGAAATAGTGCGGAAATCTGCCGGATCACCTGATAAAAACAAAGATGCGGATACACGCACGAACACTGTTGCCGTCGCCGTTCGACCCAGAACTGAAATCTATTTAATTTTGTTTGGAGTCCGGGACCCCCTCAAGTATTCCGAATGCTGATAAGCTGGGAAAGAGATCCGAAGAGCACAAACAGGAAAAATACATATCAATAGATCTCTCTTTGGTATCTCTCTTGTACATATATCCCCCTTTTTGTGGCCTACTTTTGGGATCATTGGAGTATAAGATATAGTCTTATACGAGTATTATATTGGTATCGTGTTATACACATGTAGCCAATGATAATGACACCAAAACATGGCCCTAGTTGGAATTTCGAAACCGTTTCTTATCAGCTACTAAAGCTGATAATGCAGCAGGTTCGCTGGCCACTAATTGATGGTTTTTTTTTTGTCGGAGAGTTAATAAAAGGGGTGAATTCTTTACGTAGAATGAGTCAATAGTCCGAAAATATAGGACATTTTTGTGGTTTTTCTGTTAATTTGAGTTATAAATTAATTATACTTAAGGAGGTAGTTTTATTTTAAATTTAAAAAAGATTTGGCTGAATATTGAGGACCAAAGTATATAAAAAACAGAAGAATTTAGTAATATGTTGAATTTTCGTTTTACAATTTTAACAACTATTCAAAGATGCCTAAAAGCAACATTTTTCATGAATACTTTCTTCATACAGTATTTATTAAAAGGAACTTAGTTAAAATTAAATTACAAAAAGTTGAACACTGAATTTTATTTTTAGGATTAAGCAGGCTTTTTATTTTAAAAACATTTTCTTTAAGGTAACAGATTTTTTTTTATACCCCATTTATTAAAACTAAATTAGCTGGAAATTATTTATAACAAGATCAACTTATAATTTTATTATTAGTTTAGGCATTATACAGCTAAAGTTTTTTCGTATTAAATAATGTAGAAATATTTGTTATATTATTTGCAAAATAATAACAAATAACAAAATCAATCAAAAAGGCGGCAAAACCATTACAAATATTAACTCTGAAATATTTCTTTAATTGTAAAATTTATTATAGTGATAAATTGTGCTAAAGTAAATACTTTCATAACTTATAAATCCAAAAGGTACCTTAGTAGATTAGCCCTGGTTACCAGTTGTGTCATGAAATGTGCTTTAAGGATGTGCCAGAGTCGGCGTTCAGGTTTTCCCTGCCTGAATTTTCCCCCTTGTAAATTTCTTTACTTTAACTTTTCCATTACCCGAGTATTACCCGTATTCTTTTCTCGTTCCCCTGTTTATATCTTCATTAACGAAGGCCATGACACTTTCATGGCCTAACGAAATCAATCCGTAGGCCTTCCGATGTCGCCGCCATTCATAAAGCTTGAGCTGCAACGGAAATGCTGTATGATGGACGGTAATGGGTCATTGTCTATAATTATAGCGGAAGTGTAATCTGTAAAAGTACAGGCATATACATACTCCGTATACATTACGGCCCATTCAATTCTCCACAAAATGGCCGCGTCATGACGAACGCCGATGATTAACTGGAATGAAAATGAATCACAAAAATCGCCGAGTGTCCACAGTCAACAGAGAGCAGTTCCGCCCTGATACTCTTCTGTATATCCCGAGTACTGGAGTAAACAAATAAGTTGGTAACTTTGGCCAACTTGCACAATCTAGAGCAGTGTGTGAGAGTGAAAAAAGCGAGGGAAATGCCGCAAGGAATGCGTTATCGGTGCGTGAGGTCCAATGATTAGATATGGTTAACTTTATCTGGCCGATAAGGAAACGTTTCACAATCGACTAGACGGCGACAGGTGAACAGAGTTTTGGCAACGCCCCGATCAGTTCAGTTTTAGTCTTAGCTCAGCGGCTCGCTGCAACGAACGTGTTTTTCTGCCTGGTAATTTGGGAAAATTCATTTCAAATTGGTGACAAAAGTGATAAGAAAACTGATAAGCATTTAGTTCCTGAGCTGATGATGTCATCAAGTGAAAATTGTTGGAAAAACGCAAGAAAAACTGGCTTTAATCAAAGAAAACTAGTGTAAACTCACGATATTTCATATGGAAATTATGAAACTTCCAGAAAATTCAAGAAATACTACAAATATTGGTTGTTTCAAGGAGAAGCCACTCCCTTATCATCTCTAAAAGTGAAAAATAGTGAAAAACTACTGGAAAACTTAAGTGAAATGTCCTACAAATTGTTTTAATTTAATACTATAGTATACAAATTATTTTACTGACCCTTTTGGGCTCTAGAAAATTGTGAAAAGTTCCTAAAAATATATCTTTACCTTTTCTTTTAGCAGTGAAACGAAAAAAAAAGAAACGAATTACGAATTACTATAAGTGCTAACGAAAGCGAGTGAAAATGCGCTTCAAACTGTTTGTGGTTTGTGCGCTGGCCTGCGGCTTTATGGCCTATGTCCTGGCCAACGAGAACTTCTCCGCGGAGGAACTGGAGTTTGAGGATCAGATTATGAACGCAGTGCCCGTGGAACAGCCCAAGGTCCAACCGAAACCGAAGCCCCAGGCTGAATTTGTAGATGTACCGAAGGCTACACCAGATCCGAAGAAGGTGGTAACACCTAGTCCAAGCCCAAAGCCAGTGCTAGTGCTTACCACCCAGAGGCCCGCCCAGAATGTGGGCACTGGTGGCCAGCGGATGATACCTGTGGTGCATATCGACAGCCGGGGAACGGATGATGTCCTCACCGTGGCTGGCTTGAAGCCACAGGCGATGTCCGGAGCCCTAATCATGCCGAATGATTACCTGGGCGAGCTGTACGACGTGGACAACAGTGGCTACAATTGGGGTGAGTGTTCAGTGTGTCCCTGCGCTGATTCAGTTAACATAGTCTATTACTCATACGCCGCGTTGCCCGCTGAAGGGGCTATCTTATCAGGGCAGCAAGCTCAGTTGACTTCAGCACGGTTTAGTTACCAATATTTGCTCGATAACCTGTTCGCTCACCCACTCGGGCAGGTGTTGTAAGCTCTCTTTTCCCCAAGTTTTTCCTCTCTCTGCCTCTGTTTGGCTCCGATAAGATAATGCCCGGGTTGAGGCATTAAAAAAGCTAACGACTATTCCCTTGTTTTCTGCTCCACCTTTGCTGGGCAAACAAAACAAGTGCGTGGTGCAGGGGTATATAGTATGTATGTATATAGAGAAGCACATATCCCATATCTCTGTGGACACAAGAGAGCATTTGGAGTACATGGACTTGCGTGATTCAGTTTACAACCTCCTCTGGCAATTGCAAAAGCTAACTCGTTTTATCATTCGCTCAACACTGAAATATTGGCCATTCGGAATGTGAATTGGATTTTTTCCCATATTAGTCAGAGCTCTTTGTTCACCTGTGATTATGTGATTAAAAGGGTTGGTCTATAGTAGATTTGCTGTCAATGTTATGGAATCCCAGTGTATCCGGTGATGATTCATGGTCTGAGTTGGGAAATTTATTTGTAATGTTGTTTTAAGGATTAAATTTAATTAACAATCAAGATCTTGTTATCTTTGATATAACAAATGTGTCATCAGTTATATAGTAACTCTTTTTGGAACCTTAAGAACATCATTTAACATCCCCAGTATAAAAACAACATCCCAAAACTTTTCCAAGTAAAAAAACTTAATTTTTGCTTCACATATTGTATATTTGAAATGTCTTTAAAAGCTTAGGCTAACTTAGAACTATGATATGCGCTCGTGTTGTCCTTGGGAACGCACAATTTGCACTGAAAACCGCCTCGGGGTCATTGGTCCTTGCTGCCTGATCCCCTACGCACTCATCGAGATGCGTTGCTCGTACTCGGCGATGCGCAATCGGACGGGAACCACCAAACTGAGGTCCTCCATGATGGTGTGATGCTGGGGCCGCACAGTTGCGCTCGAGTTCTGCCGCGAAATGGTGGCCCGTGACTTGTCCATCGACGGTTTGCGGCGCAGCGAGCACTTGCGATGGCTTCCACCCTTGCCCACGCCCGTGGGCGTGGCAAATGTAGAGGGTACCGGAGCAGATGATGCCCCCAAACGTTTGGGCTTGGGTGGTGGCACCATCTGGGAGCTCTGCGTCTGGGAGCAGATGGAACTGAGGGAGCTGTTGCTACCGGTGGTGGCAGCCACCTGGGGGCGACTTGAACGCAACAGCGATATGAAGCGATTCCGATGGGAGTTAGCATTGCCGGAGGACTCAAAGGTGTTGGTCAGCTTGTTGAAGAAGTTGATTTTGTCACTGACAGTGGGGGCGACAGCAGTAGCAGCAACGGTTTCCTGTTGCAAGTGTTGCTCATGTTGCAGCTGAAGTGGTTGCTGCTGAACTTCCTCCACCGTTGCCTGCGGTTTGACCGCCTCCACATCGGAAGCATTATTCCGTTTGGACATTTCCAGAACCTTTTCGCGCAACTCCATGGACCAGCGCTTCTGTGCCGTATGCAGTTTGGGTCGCAGTGCCGGAATGGGTTCCTCATTTTGATTTTTGGTCAGCTGCAGGGCCAGTTGGCTGGTGAAACGCGGTTTCGGCGTGGAAGTGACCGACGGTACGGACATGTCCTCGTCAATGTCCATTTCCAGTTCGCTGATGAAGGAGTTTGAGTTGGAGGTGCGGGAAGTGGAGCCAGAACCAATGCCAGAGCCAGAGCCGAGAGCCATGGCGCTACCGAAACCCGGAGAGGCGGGATTCAGTTTGTAGTTGTAGAACTGAAAGTTGAACGTGCTGATGCTCATGTTGAATGCTGTTTTCAGACTGTGATGATGTGTTGAGGAAACCTGAACTTATATAGTGCATATCCTTGGGACTACCTGCTCTCGATGAAGGTCGTACCTGGACAGCTGCCAGCGGCTCAACTTGACTTGCCTTGGGCTTGTTTCGGGGAAAACTACCTGAGCGGGTCTTCTGTCATAAAGATAAAAAAGGAAAATGGCAAAAGGGCAGATTTTCCGGGAAGCGCAACCCGAACACGCGAATTTTGCGTGTTTTCCGCGCACTAATTTTCACGAAAAAGACGGTAACTGCTCTGCTGCTAATCCTCGCACTTTTATGAGGACCTCACGAAAAGGATTAGCGGACTTTACGATCTCTCTCGTCCCGTTCGGGGGCATTAATTCATAAATAGCTTAAAAACGCGACAGATGTTCAAGCAAAATGTAGCGTAGCCCGCAAAATGATCTGGTTTTATGGTCCACCACTCACTCTCTGCTCTGCCCTGCTCTGTTGACGTTTCATTAGCTGGCTCATTACAATCAAAATCAATGCAATTAATGGCCAATATAATTCACTCGACACTCGGCAATTGACAGATGGGAAAATGGGATAGCACAGCGCAGAGAGAGAGAGAAGTGTGAAATGGGTTGAAAAAGGATATTATAAATGCATGCAAATTGGACTTATTCAAAGTAAATTCCGATAGAAGGGGAAAATTTCGATGCACAAGGGAGAAAAATTGTGCCACGAGGTCCTAATTGAATATCATAATTAATGGATGGGAGTTATTAGCGAAGACTGGTGTTTAATTTAAAGAAAATTAAACAGATAGTTGCCCTAAAGTTGTTGCAAATATATGACATTTTCAGGAATATTAGAGAGATTTAGCAGAGAGAGGGAAATATTAAATTGTAGAACATTTGCCTAGGCAATTAATCTTAATTTCATAATGTGGTTAATAGGATTTAATTAATTGATTGGCTGATTAAAGAATACTTCAAACTAGTATTATTTTTTGTGAGACGTTCTATTTAAAATCAGGCTGTTATATTATTTATTTCGGTAGTATATCCTTTAATTATTAATTGCTTTTTCTCTAATTAAGCTGTAAACCAAAACTTTAAGCTTATTTCCCTTGGAAATTGCTATGCATTTTCTTTAGTATTCTGAGTGCAACCTCAGCTCCCTCCAAGGAGATGTCAGAAATATTTGGGAAATCCTTGCCACGACTATGCCACCAAAACTTCGACAGCAATTTAAGTTTCTGGACAGCGTCAGGAGCAATATCCTTAAGCGGATCCTGGCCACTGCCACTGTCTGGTCTCCTGTTACAGGAGGAGTGTCCATTGGGAACCGTCAGCTTTGCACTTAATCAGCTTAAATTGCTTTAAAAGGCCAGCAGCAGCAGCAGCAACAGCAGCGGTGAAAGGAAATTAGAAGAGGGCGGGGCCAGCGGGAAAGAGGGCAAGGAAGGCAGGACAGAAATGAATATTAACTGTGACCTTTAATGGCCAAGTGCCCGGAACGGAGGCGGGGCGGTGGAGCTGGCAGGGCTGTAGCCAAGTTGCAGCCAGAAAATGCAGAAAATGCAAAAGAACCACGACGAAGCTGTGCAAAGTTTTCTTTTCACTTTATGCCTCAGCCCGGTACAGCGAGTGCTGGCTGGATAATATTGTGGAATTGAAAAAGTAATCTCCCGGGATTAGGTGTGAAATTATAATGATAGGCCAGAGTTTTCTCCTCGCTAAGCTATTTGTCTTCGACTTCGCTTTCTTCCCACAGATCCCAATAACAACGTAGCTCCGCCCTCAACTCCATCGACGGCGGCCGGAGGATATACCATAACCGCCGCCCGCCTCGCTGAGCTCAGGGAGACCTTCATGTACTGGTACTTCGACAAGGACATGTTCGGAGGACGCGCTGACTATCAGTTTGATATTCATGCCTCGATGACGCAGCTCCACAAGAATCTTAACTTCCAGCTGCCATTTTACGGATTCCGCTTTAACTACACTAGGGTGAGTTCTTAATTAGAATTAAATAAATGTTTTTAAACTCTATAATAAGGATAAAGTTTAATGAAATAAAAATGTGACACATCTTTACTTAAATCCGTTCTTCTCTTTAACAGCTCTCCCTCAACGGCTACTTGGAGTTCTCGGATCCGCCCGAATATCTCACATATCCTCTGGTATTTCCGATCAAGGACTGGCCTGCAAAGCGGGATCCCTCCTTCATGGGCATCTTCTTCAGCAAGTGCCGTGTTGGCCGCATCTATCCCTCCGATATTGACCAGCGCACGCCCGGTGTCTACTTCCGGTGAGTCCACATCCCTGAATCATGGCATTCATAACAACTATATCTAGTTCCCCAATCGCCCCCGTTTGCATTTATTTGCTAACCATATTTATTTGCCTTGTTTTTCGTGGCATTTGCATATTCAAAATCAGCACCGAGCACGCGCCAGGCAAAAGTATTTATACGTTTATATATACGTTTTACGTGCCACTGAAAACTAACACAAAATAGCCAGTTAGCTGCTGGTATGTGTGTGTTTTTTGTATACTCTCCGCATTCTCCATTTCCGGTTGGCCCATTTTCAGGCTGCATTTATGCATATGGCCTTCCAAAAAGGTATGATTTATGAGGCGAAGAATTTGGTAGGGCAACCAGTTCTACTTTAATGAGATATAAAGGAAGTTAAGTTGCTGGAAGTTGTTGGAATTTTAAATTTAATTTACTAGCTTCGTGTTTGTTAATAAATGTATTTTAAATTCAAAATGTATTCAAAAAAATACCCAAAAGAGTATATAGATGTTCGTTGGCATAAAATTGAAACCTTCGGTATTGTTTGTCATATGTAGATATTGTTTTGGAGCTTGTTAGTGTCCATATTTTTGCATTATTTTCATGTTCAGCTATGCTCCATAATATCATTCGGCTCCGGCGGCACTATCTGTTGTCAGTGGATTTCCTTTTCCATTATGCTCCTGCTGATGCGTGTATTCATTGCAAATTTGATGGTCCAACAGTCCGGCTGCATTGTTCAGGACTCCCTTCTGCATGGAAAACAGCACATAATGTAGTTCGACGGGAGTGTACCTGAAACAATAAAGTCGCGACTGATGAATTAGTGAGTCCTGCACAGGAATTTCCATACTGATGCAGTTGCGGAAGCAAAGGGAACAACTCTCTTCTGTGATCCAATTTGTCTGTAATTATATTCAGTTGGCCCTGCACTTCCGAGGACAATGTTTAAATTTATACACAAGCATGACTTTTCTTTTTTCTGTTTCCTCGTGTTTTGTTTTTTTCGCTGCCTTCCTATGGCTAATTATGCAAATGAATGCCAGTGGGGGTTAAAAGTTATTTGTGGGCGGACTATTTATGTGAGTAGCCAACGGCAACAGCAGCAGCATTAAAAAATAAAGCCTTTACAAATTCTGTAATCCAGCAGCAGCAGCAGCGAAGGAAAAAAGGACATCCACTCAAAAATGCATTAATTAGTTAAAGCCAAAAAGTTCCATCTTAAATCGCTGGTTAACCCTTAGTTTTGTGGTGGCTTTCGCTATTTGGAGCATAAATTATGGCTGCTACATCTACATTGTTTTGAGCAGCCTCAAAATTCATGGCTTTCTAGGAAAAAATGAAAGAAAAAAACTGGAAGAGAGAGCATAAATTACTTCAAAGTGACACAGAATGACAAGTCAGTTGAGGGATGTGTATGCTTGTCCTGGAAATTGCACAGACAATTCGGAGGGAATTCAAAAAAAGAAGAGTAGGCCACATTTTCCAAAAAAAGAGAAGAAGGTCTTGAATGGTTTAATCAATCTGATAGACAGCTTTATGAATGCTTTAAAGGATTGCAAGATAAATGTTTTTCCATCCAGTTTTTTTTGTGCTCGCTTTTCCCCTCGTTCTTTTCAATTCAGTGGATGTAGATTGTTGTCAACACTTTGCGATGCGCTGGCTGATAAATTGCCACAACGGAGCAATTAACATCCTGCAAAGAGCACAAGGAGCAGGAAAAAAAGCGTGTACCCTTCAGTGCATTTTTATGGTTTTATAGTTTTTAACACAGTCCGACAATATGTCAAACTTGCTCTGCATAACTCGTTCAATGGCAGGCACCGCCCAGGGTCCACGGTCACCCAGTGACATTTAATTGTCTTCGACTCGTGCATAGCGCCAGCAAGGGGAAATGCTCAGCCAAACTTTGATGAAAACACTGACAGAAAAGGGGTGCTGTTTTTATATATATATATATATATATAAATAAAAGAAGTATTTATTAAAGTTAAGAATAGGTAAACATAAATACAAATTCTGTTCAGGCTGTTTAGTAACTTAAAGAGCAAAAACGTGACTTTCATTATGTTTCTAACTATCTTTCTATATATTTCTTTATGCCTATACCTTCCATATTTATTTAAATAACACACATTTTCCCTCACTGCACCTGTGTGGGCGTCGGGGTGTGGGCAGCGACTGGAGCTGTGACTGGAATTTAATTTAAATAACTTTGCATGGTGCAAAAGATAAAGAAGCCAAGCAGAGCGGAGAACTGTGAAATGCGAGCGATGTTAAATTGCTGCCCAGGACCTCCCGTTAAAAGCACCCCACGCTCCCACACACCCACACTCCGACACACCCACACATACACCTCTCCCCGATTGACAACCCTTGCATATAATTATTTCGCATCAATTTAATTACACGTTCGCACTTAGCGCTCAGTACTGGATTAGCTGAAAGTGCTGGGCGTTGCGCATACGCCACGATGGCCGTCGTCCACTTTGAGCATTAAATTCATTATGAGCGCACGTTTAATTACACACGCAAACGTTTAACGAATAAAAACTTAATGCCAAGCGGGTGTCGTTTGTTCAGGTTTGTTTCAGGGTTTTTCGGTTTTATTCCTTTTACTTCTCTGACATGTGTTAAACGCTTCAAACTTTGTCAGCGTTGTGTGTTGTATGTTGTGTGCGATTGTTGTTTGTCTGGGGCAGCTCCTGCTGCGGAATCGTAATTGTCGGGCCACCTTTGTGCAATTAAAACATTTTCGGCAGCTTTTCGCGGCCAAACGAGGTGCAAACAATGGTCCAAAGGTGTCAAAGGGAATTGTTGATTAAAATGCACGCAAGAACTGCCAAGATTGGGCGCTTATTTAATTATACTATGCTGGCGGAAAGCATTCCTTACTTTCAGTAATTATACAAAGCAAATATATTTTAAATAAATGAATTATGAGAACATTGTTATGTAGTAATAGTTGGCATTAAAATAGGAGAGGCTCTGAGTCCATGTTGATAATAATAAGCTCACAGGCAGCTCTTGAGAATCAATTGCATATTTTATTAATTTATTAAAGAGCCGAATGCCTTTGTCATTTTAAAGTGCATTTTAAACTCCTGAAAGCATTACTTTATTCTGAAATAAATGCTCAAATATGAAAGCTTATTTCCATTTGAAACTTTAACGACTTTGCATGTGTGTGCGCATTTCAATTATTCCAGCATTTTCCCTACATACACACGTTTAAAGGACAAGAGCTTAGCTGGGGAAAGTGTTCCTTTTAGTTAACCGAAAAGTTTCTTTGGCAACAACAGTCTTTCTTCTTTATAGCCGTGGCGCCATAATAATGCCGCTTCATTATTCCCTTTTGCCAATCATAACAAGAACCTGCGTCCCCCCCCTTTCGTCCTTCGTCCTTGGCGGGGCCATTTGCAAGTCGCGCTTTGCATTTTGTTTGCTTGCGAGCGCTTTCCGCGCGATGGTTCTGCAGCTTACATGCAATTTTCGCCATTTTCTTTAAGTACGGCCATTGTTTCACTTTCATTTACACCCGAGATGGAATTGGGCCACACGGCAAAGACGGAGACATGGCTAAAACTGAGGCTAAGGATAGGGGAGTGTGGGGATAGGGATAAGGAAGGCAGGGAAGCGGGTCGAAGCCTTCCATGCAAAAGCGGCGAAAAGGCATTTCAACCTACAAATGCAGACAAAACTGTGGCAGCGCCCGAATGTATGCAATAAAGTACATAATGGCGCAGTTCAAGAACTGGAAGGCGGCGGGGCTTTGGAGGGGTTAAGAAGGAGGCGGGTGGGCGAAAATGGGAGCTCGACTTGGCAACGTATATAAATATGTGAACCTCTGAGTTTCTATTACTTTTTTGTGACTCTTTCTATGCTTGCAGAGCGAAAAAAAAGAAACTTAAAACTATGATGCTTCAAAAAAAATATTAACTGTTTTGAAAATATTACAAAATTCAGGATAAAATAATATATATGTTTAAGAATGAATTTAAGTAATAAACTCTTTAAAAGAACACTGAGTTTTCAAAAGAGAGATGTGTTACAGTTACTATTAAACGTTGAAAATATAAATCTAAAACGTAAAATATTCCAACAAAATATTCTCTAAAATAGGCAAAAATCCCGACATAACTTATGCATTTCCTTAAAGGATTTTCCCTCAGTGCCCGTATAACTGTGTGTGGCTTTTTGGCTTACTTACACGTAAAAGTTGTCGAGTCTGCGGCTGTTTTTGGCTGCTGCGCGCGCATTTCTAGGCTGAGTGACAATTTTCATTTTTTGTTGTTGTAGACCGAATGTCAATTGCAGACTTTTAAAGTTTTTTGCTCAGGGCAAGCAGATGATAAACTATGCCAGTGTGCGATTGTGTGTATGGGTGTGGTTATCTTCTTCTTTTGGCCCTGGCATGCGGTTTTTGCACATTTCCAGCAAACGTTTTTTCCTTTAATTTTTTTTATTTTTGGTATGCCCCTACTTTGCTAGGACGGAAAGTGTAATTTTGTAATTTATTTCCATTGCCAGCTGCTGCCAGTTATAATTTATGAGCCCTCAAATATTGAAAATTTAATGCATGTTACATACGGGTATATGTTGGATCATTATGCCTGCATTATGAGTATTTATTATGGAATTGTTCAAGTGTTAATAAATATATGTATAGTCGAATGGAGGGGTAAATGGCCTCCACTTCACTGCCTTTCCTGTTCATGTTTGTTTGCATTTCCAGCTGTGTGTGTGTGTGTGTAATGTGGGGTGAGGGGGGAGGGATTCGGGTGTGTGTGCACGAACAAATGCCGGAGGAAAATCAATAAAATGTTACCGGTCAAATGCAAATAGAAAATGGTACACATTCATCTTTGTTTGCCAGAAACACAGACATTCTGTAGGAGCATAACGAGTTTTTCGATTTCAATTGTTATAGTTCCAAATGAATGTCCTTGTCAAAGCGCCTGGGAATTAGTTTACCTCCGTGAATACTCTGTAGTTGGGGATTTTATTGGATTATTTATTAAACTCAATAAAGGATTTATAAAATGTAACATTCAGCAGGAATTTAATTTAATTTTTGAGAGTTTTAGTAGGCCTAAATTGGTGGCAATATGTTGTAGTTCACTATTAACTATAAAGGCGAATCAACAAGTTTATTTTGCAGTACTTTAATTTATTTAAAACAAAAGGATCTCTTTAACTTAATTCTGTTAAAATTTCAGTAACAATTCTAAGCTTTAAAGTATGTTAAAGACTTAGTTAGTTAACCAATTTGGAATTCCTAAAGATATTATACTTATGTTGTTTGCAAATAATTTAATAAATCCTTGTAACTTTAAGATACTTCATTGCTTACTGAAGTGTAACACTGATTACCCGTTCATTGGTCATATGATCAATAAATTTTTAATATCAAAACACCTGTCATAGAAAGACATAAAAGAATCGAACAGCACTTTTTTATTTGCAACTAAAATTTGTCAGAATCCTCTTCTCGTTTTCATTTAAAATTCAATTTGAATATTTCTATTATTTATTTCCATTTCGAATTCTGTTAAAATGCCCCCATTAGGTGGGTAGTAGTACGTTTTTAGTTTGCGTTTTTTTGGGAGACGCACATGCACATGTTTATATATTGAGCCGGACGCTTCATTTGCTAAGCCTCTTATGCCGCCCAGAGAAGCTTGACCAATCCCCACCTCAATTGTCCACCTCGATGTGTGTGGTCCGAGCAATTCCAATGCAATTGTCAGGCAATGAAAACTCGTTTAAGTTGGATCGGATCGGTGGGCCGAAACCCGATTCAAAGGCGGCTGCTGCTGCAGTGTAATAAAAAATCCGCCCTTCGGTAAATCGGCTTAAGATTTATTTGTCTGGCAGGTAGAATGGCTTTTGTCTAAGCATTTTCCATTGAGCTCCGTTGTAATTTAACCGAAACTGGCTTAAAGCAATTTATGAGCACAAGAATGGGAACAGTTTGAAGTGCTTCAGTGGCGCGCTCGCGGCGTATGCGTAATGAATAATTAAAGCATATAAATCATACGCCACGTTGCCGCAGTAGCGTCGCCAATGTGTCGGCCGTCGATACGGATTTCCAACCCCCTCAATCCCCATTCCTCATCACTCACCCAGACTCCCTCAATCCCAGAAAAACACACACTTGAAAGTGCTCACGAGAGCGTAAAATAAATAAAATGTTTATGAAAATATGCCTTAGCTGAGAAACGTAATGAGAAGGAGCAGAAATCAGTATCTATCCCCCGCCTGCGTTCTGATTTATATGCCGAACATCGAATCCATTTATCATCCAGCCAGACGCCAACCGAATTTTGCTTTGCATATGCTCCTGGCTCCTGGCTCATGGCTCCTTTCTTTCGTGCTATTTGGTCCCAACTCCTTGCTCCTTAATTTCCCATCGCACATGAGCCGGAAACTGACGAAGAAACCATTCTACTTGCAGCGTGGAACGTGATCTGATGGGCCGCACGGACCGCTTCGGCGTGGAGGTGCGTGAGCGCACCATGTGGGACATCCGACAGGGCGTCGTGGGCGCCGATACCTTCATTCCCAAGCACGTGGTGATCGCCACCTGGAAGAACGTTTCCTTTGCCGGTGGCATTGATAACTCCCTCTTCACGGTAAGTTAAGATTTATTGCCTGTGATTTATTGGCGAATTAATCATTTTATAAATAACAAAACCTATTTTCGATTTGGCTTAATATATTTTCTGTTTGAATAATTTAATCTAAATTCATTTCCAATAGACAAACACCTTCCAAATGGTTCTGGCCACCGATGAGGTCTACACCTACATCATCTTCAACTATGCCATTCTCAACTGGCTCTCCCACACCGAAGCCGGAGGAGATACGACACAGGGAGCTGGCGGTGTTCCTGCATTTGTAAGTGGTCCTTGCACACCCTTTACTTTTTTTTTGTTTATTTCCATTTTGTCGGTTGGCACTCAATTAAACAGTTGACTCCGTAGGAAACTTTGCTAACTGATTGTGGATGAAGGGTTGGCTTGCTCCCTTTTAGTTTCCCCAGGATGTTCTGTCCTGTTTGCTTAGGTGATTCGTTGGGCAATCAAAAAGAATTAGTAAAGAGAAAGTGAGGTTTTTGTGGCTGAGGATTCGCATAAAGGGATTTCTAGAGAAGCTAATTTTAAAGCTTTTTAAACTATAAAGTTTTTGGGAATGCAATCAACTAAGAACTTAAGAAATTATGTATTGATGGCCTCTTATTTAGTTACAACTATTTGCTGAAGGCATATTTTCCTTAAATTCCACCAGATATCACTTGAAGAACCTCTTATCATAATTACAATTATCGTTTACTAAAATCGTTTTATGTTTGCAATTTATATTGCCAGTCGAGTCCTCTTCAACCTGCAGGCACTTGCAGTAATTAAACGCACAATTTAAACTTTGCCTAAGCCCCCGAAACATAATTGCCAACTTTGTGAACAGTTAATTAAATGTGTGAGAGAGATCCGGCATGCATGTGTGCTTAATTGCAATGGCTGGTCCTTGCCCTTCCTTCCCCTCCCTTCAAATGCCATTCCCGTTTACCAATGAGTGAACTTTAACATCGCTTTCAGGTCGGTTTCAACGCAGGCAACGGCACTCAGGCCTACGAGTACAAGCCCTACAGCCAGAACATGGTAATTCGAGATTTGGCCATCAGAGGATGGGCAAACGGATTCCCGGGTCGTCACATATTCCGCGTGGACGAGCAGATTCTAATTGGGTCCTGCAACAAGGATATTGGTATGTTAAACTGAGGGGTTACCCCTAATGAGGGTCAATGAATTGGGGAACTAATTAAATATAAATATCTTGTTCGTTTTATTTAGATGCCGCTCTTCTGCCTTTGACCTTCGCCCCCGAATCTGGCAACATGTTGGGCGGTCAGGTGGTGAATATCACCGGACCCTGCTTCGATCAAAACATCCGCGTGACCTGCCACTTCGACACGGAGTCCGTGCTGGGCACCTATGTGGATCGGAATCGTGTGATCTGCGTTCAGCCTTACCTAAAGGCCGAAGGCTATATCCGCTTCCAGATCTCGGTGGGCACGCAGCGTTTCAAGTGGCGCGGCAAGTACTTTGTGGAGACCCCGGCCGCCGCCACCGAGAAGATCTTCTTTGCTACCGATGATGTTCACAAGAAGAATCCCGCCGAGATCCGTATCACCTGGGATCGTTACAATATGACCTCCAACTTGAATGCCAATGTGATGATTTCGCTGTGGGGTTATCGCGAGACCAAGATCGAACCTCAGCTGGAGTACATTGATGTGATCGAGGCCAGCTACTCGAATACCGGCAGTTATGTGATCACGCCCTCGAATTATTTGAACCGGAATAACATCAATCGCGACATGCAGTTCGGCTTTCTTCAGATCAATCTCACCCAGCCCGAGCAGTATTCCGGCCTTACCATCAGTCCGTAAGTAAAAAAATACAATAAATATCTTTTTCTTTTATTAAAAATGAGGTGGTACAAGGATAAAAAAATTATAATTGGGCAGAAAGGTAGCCACATTTTGGCGGCTGTGTACAAGGAATATTTTTTGTAAGGAAAAGGGTCTAGTCAATGGCAACTTATTTAGCCAAGAATAGCAGCAGCCTTATTCCCTACTTAATTAAAATTTATTAGAAATTAATGAAATGGTTTTAAATTGAGTCATTGAAACACCTTTTTTCTAACATTAACATGGAGCAATAGATGTTGCAATTAGAAGCAGAAAATCGTCAATATGAAAAATAATAAGAACTCACTTACAAGCCCAACTTCCTTCCCACTGCTTTGTCCTTCGACTTTATATAGACCCCAGACTTTATGGGAAATAATTTATTCAGTCAGTTCAGTTTGAATTTGCGCTGCCCTCAGTCCCTTCCCAGATTCCTCTGTTATTATGTTTTAATTGGTTCTCGGTTGTCTCAATGTGTCAGCTCAGTGTCGAGTGCCGCCTGCCTGCCACTCCGTTGATGGTCTATCCCATGTTTTTATTCAATTTGCTGGGGCAATTTCAATGACAATGAGACTGGGCCGAAATGCACTTTGGAACTGCCAAAGAGAGATGTGCCAACAGATTCCACCATCATTCCCAGCATCATCATCATCATCATCCCACATCCATCCCACATCCACTTCGGCTTCAATCAATTTGCTCTGGCTGGAACGAAGATTGCTTATTATGACAGCCTGTAATTGCGAGACATTCTCAGAGCTAATCAATAATGGAAATGTGTTTTTAATGGCCTCGGCCAGTGGTAATCGCCATCATGTTCGTTCGCCAGCTTTTGCATTTAAGCCTTTCCGTTCACGTCCTGCAATTATTTAGCACTTAAACCCGAAATCATCTTCCGACCCATAAAATTTTGTTGGCCCGATATACAAGTTGTATTTGGCTTTGGAATTTTTGTGCGAAATCTCAGGCTTGCACAGAGATTATTGTTAAAGAAATTTGATAAATTAAATCTTGTAATAAATTATACAAAATTATCTTCTTTTAATATTAAAAATTTAAATATATTCTAGTTACTTCTGTATTTTATGATAATATTCAAATTACAACAACTGTAGATCTTTATTGTCTGATATAGTAATTTCCCATGTTCCGAAAATATACCATTAGCCATTCTCACTAATTTCTCTTAGTGTGTCCCCAAAGACGCAATATAAAACCATTTCTCCTTTTTTTTTTTTGGTTTATGGCACCTTTGGGTGTCGTTAGCCGGGCCCAAAGTGTTCGTGGGTGGGCTCTGAAATAAATTGTTAGCATTGTTTCAACATTTAATTTCCATTTGATGGCCAAGTAATTGTGAAAACTTAATGAAAAATATCACCATGACAGCGTTGAGCGGTGCTAACTAGGCGACGCCTAATGGTGAATTCGTGTTTGCTCGTCAAAGGGAGGAGTCCTTGTTTATTAGCTGCCATTCTGCACAACCTGTACGAATGGCCGACGGGGCGTATGATTAATAATCATGCCATGGAAATGTATCTTTGGCGCACAGTTTCACAATGCATTTTCCCTCATTTTCACAATTTCGTTTTCAATTTTCCTCACAGAATCCTGTGGTCCCGCCCAATACCATTGGGCTGGTATATGGCGCCCCAGTGGGAGCGACAGCACGGAAAGCGCTGGCCACGAGCTCTCTGCGATAATTGGATTCGCAGCGACCGATTCCTCAGGTAAGGCTCAACAAATATGCATTTGCATTTGCCTCGCTAATTAAAGGTAACCAAAGAGTGGGAGGGGTTGTACACTCGGTCACATAGCCCAGTCCCAACCCCATCTCTAATTAGCGCAGGATTGCCATAAAGGGAGTTTGTCTGGGCAGAAATTTATATTGCGCTTTGGCTTTGCAGGAACTTTGCCGCCGATTTGCCCCTGTGCCCCTGCACCCTTGAACAGGCGGTCCTGGACAAGGGACGCTTCCGGCCGGATCGCGAGTGCGACAAGGACTCGAATCCCAGCTGCCTGCGGCATCGTGGAGCCATCCACTGTGTGGTCAGTGGAACGCCAGTGTAAGTATCTACAAATAAGTATATAGACTTAACCCTTGTTTGTATTTATTTAATTTAAAATTTAATTACCTCTTTTAGGGCCCAAGGAGCTGAGCAGCAGTGCTGCTACGATCGTTATGGCTTCCTGATGCTGACCTACGACCAGATGTGGGGCTCCCGCCCACGACGCGTCCACAACCTGGGCAAGATGCCATGGAACGAGGCCAGCAAGGTGCCGTCTCTGTCTATGTGGTTCCACGATATGCGTCCCTTCTATTCCTGCTGCTTTTGGCAAGAGGAACAGGCTGTCGGCTGTGAGACTTATCGCTTCGAGCGTCGTCCTTCTCAGGATTGTGTGGCCTATCAGGCGCCAGGAATTGCCGGCGTTTTCGGTGATCCTCATTTCGTGACCTTCGACGGAACGGCGTACACCTTCAACGGGCTGGGAGAGTTCGTATTGGCGCGCAGCGTGGATGAGAGTAACAAGTTCGAGGTTCAGGGACGATTCCAGCA
This sequence comes from Drosophila parvula, assembly GCA_018904695.1. Lineage (NCBI taxonomy): Eukaryota > Metazoa > Arthropoda > Insecta > Diptera > Drosophilidae > Drosophila > Drosophila parvula. The sequence goes on from JAEIIG010034514.1 coordinate 89,424, forward strand.
GTTGCCGAATAACTATTATGGCGAGGTGAAGGCCACACAGCTGACGGCGGTGGCGATGCGAGGTAATACGACCACCACGATTGAGGTGCGTCTGCGTCCACTTCACGCCCGCTGGCGCTATCGCCTGGATGTCCTGGCCGACGGTCGTCGGGTCTACTTCGATCGCGAGAGCTTGAAGTTCCAGCACTTTGACGGTGTCACCGTGTACACTCCGACCTACCTGCTCAATCAGTCCCAGGTGGTGGTGCAGTTCGATGCGGGTATTGGCGTGGAGGTTGTCGAGAACGAGGGCTACATGACCGGTCGCGTCTTCCTGCCCTGGAAGTTTATAGTGAGTTTTATCAAGCTTGGAGCCTTAATCCTTTTGTTAATGTACATATCCTTTAATATGAATTTATTTGTTATTTTATTTTAGAATAAAACGGCCGGACTCTTTGGCAATTGGAGCTTTAACAAGCTTGATGACTTCATGCTACCTAATGGCCAGGTGGCCACGTTGAACCTGAATGACCTCCGCAGCATACACACTAACTTTGGCATTAAATGGATGCTCACGGATCGCGAGGTTCCTGGCGTTGGAGCTGCGCTCTTTACTCGGGAATTCGGAAGGATGTCCAGTTACTATGCGAATGCCACCTTCCAGCCCAACTATGTCCTGGATCCGGCGGACTTCCTGCCTGCCAACCGAACCTACGACCTGGAGAGAGCCGAGGAGTTGTGCGGCGAGTGTTTGCAGTGCCAGTATGATTATGCGATGACCCTCAATCGAGATTTGGCGCACTTTACCAAGAATTACTATGATACCATAGTCAATATGCAGTCGGAGAATTCGAAGTGAGTTGATATGTTTAAAGGAGAAACTTAATTGATATATTACTAGAAATAATATTGGCTGGTTTTTATATTTAATTTCCAAGAAAAGATATATTCTAATCTTTTATATTATTGTTCTCCAGACCTGTTATATCCTGTGGTGTGCTGCAAACTCCTCGTTTCGGTCGCAAGCTAAGCTTTGACTTTATGCCAGGGGCCAAGGTATCCTTTGAGTGCAATGAGGGCTTTATTCTGGTAGGAGATCAGAGGAGAGAGTGTCTGGCCAATGGTCTGTGGAACGTTCCCGAATACGGCTATACCGAGTGTCTACGTAAGTACCAATAAATATATAGTATTCCTTAACATATAGAGCCAATATCTTAGTTATTAACTGTTTTAAACTCTACTGACTGACTGAATTAAATAAGGATGTTTAATTCTTAAGAAAGTTTAAAATCAAATGTCTAACTTGTTATCCTGATAAGACATTAACGAAGTATTTATATTATTTATTTCATTATCCTTCATATAAAAGCTTAATAGAGAAACATTATTTAATAAATTCTACATACTCAGAAAGCATTTAAATATTTAATAATTGTATTAAAAAACAATTACTTTGATTCTCTTTGTTATAAAAGCTAAATAAAGGCAAGTAATTAATTTAAAATCCACAAATCAGTCGGCCAGTAGATGAATGCATAAATAACCCATGATTTCCCCTGATATCTTTCTCCTACACCGACCTCTGACCCTTTTGCTGACCTCACGCTTCCGCTTCCGCTTTCCCCCCGTGCAGGTGAGGTGTACTATACGCGTCGCGTCGCTTTCATTGCAATTGGCATTATCTTCCTGGTGATCTGCCCGCTGATGCTGTGCATCGTTTGCGGCGTCTACCGCTACCGTCAGAAGCAGCTGAAGGAGGATCCGCAGTGGCAGATGCCGATGCTGCCCCGATCCCGGGCTAGCTCCGCAAGGAATTTGCGAACGCTGAACTATGACGATGATAGCGATACGGATGCGAGTACGCTGAAGAAAAGTAGGTCCTACGACAAAGTATATCGCACGAACGAACCATTACCGGGCAAACCGCAAATTGATTTTCCAGCTAAGAAATGGGATCTGGATGAGAACGATGAGGACGTGACCTCCTCGGAAGGTAGTGAGAATAGAAACAGCTCCAAGCGGGCCAAGGACATTTCCTACATTAATCCGAACGTAACCCACGAAACAGGTGAGAAGCCGAAGCAGTCGGGTCGCCGCTCCCTGCGCTCACCCTCCGGCACGGAGCTGGATCAGCAAGGAGAGCACGACGACCACCATCCGGAAGAGGACGATGACTTCGATGAGGCGGATGTCCATGGTGGCACCATCCATCCGGCGGGCTATCACCAGCCGATGTCGCCGGAGGAGGCCGATCAGCTGCACCGCCAGCAGTACAGTCCGACCTTCAGCGGCTTGGACAGTCGGACCAGCGCCGCCAGTTCCATCAACTATACCCCGCAGGCGGCGGTCCAGAATCGCTTTGGCGGTGTGCCGGTCCTGCCCAGCAATACCCAGTACTTCAGCGGAACTCCCCAGGGAGTGGCCAATGCCACGCCCCTGAGAACAGCGCCGACGCCATTGACACAGGACAGCGGTTTGCCATCGCCGCCGCTGGCCACGTCGCCCACTCCTTCGGTGCAGAAGTCCACGGAGGTCTAGGAGGTCTCATTCGAAGAACATCGCCCACCTGCCCCTAGCTGCAAAGTTCAAATACTAAGAGCCACCCACACTAATAACTAGATTTAAGAAACTTTGCCTTTGACTCTTTACCTGTTCGCCATGACCGCCATTAAGCAGGGCTGCGCACACAGTGCACCCGCGGGCCAACGAGCAAGCTGGGTGCCCTGCGTGGGCAGCTCTGCCACAAAACCCCATATAAAATAGTCCCAGCCGTCTAACACAATCGCAATAATTAAGCATAATCCAATCGTTAAGTCATCTATTTTGTATTTAATTCGGCCCAGGTAAACAATCATCGTTTTGTATTGAATAAAACACCAACACTTGTTTATAGTACTTTACACATAATTACTCTCGTTATCCTTGCAGCCTTCGACTAGATAATGCCAATTGTTACATGAAAGTTGACACTTCGCAGGGTTCGCTTTGTCTGCCATCTCAGTGCCTGTCAATTTTCTGTAATAATTTGCATAAGCTGGCTAAATGCCAGACAAAATATTAATTGAAGACAAAATAATTACTTTAAATACATAATTTAAATAGCAGAGCAGAGGAGGAAGTTTACAATTTTGATGTAAATAAACTGCAGGTCAGACATATTTCCAAAAACAGTATTTTAATGAAACTGAGTCTGGAATATAGTAATTAAATAACTTGAAATACACAGCATAAAATGAGGATAAAAGGTCGATAAATGTATACCAAATTTAGTTTGAATATTTACTTTTGTTAATCGTTTAATAGTCTTCAACTTACGAAATGGAATCATTGAATAGAGCACAGATATTGAAATCTAAAACATTTTGTTAAATATAACTTAGTTTTTTTGACATTTTGTTAAATATCACTTAGTATCCTCCCATTTTCGTCGAGTGTACTCAATGCAATGGCAATGCAAACACGAATAACATGAAATTTATAACGAAGCAATAAGACCGAAGCCACAGACATTAATCTTCGACTGTCACTTGGTTTCTTTAAGCAGTGTCTCATTGTTGTTTTTGCTGCTCTGCCACTGTTGTTACCACTGCCACGCCCATTCACTCCACCTACGCCTCCCCCCCACCTCCCACTGGGGAGAAATGTATTGTGTGCATTACGCCAATGTCAATCAATCTTGAGCAAATTGATGGACAAGTTGCCGTTACTTATGTCTGTTTGTCCGCTTCTGCTGTTGCTGTTGTTGCTGCTGCTGCTGCTTCTGAATCCTTCGTCCTTTCCATCAATGTGCCAGTATGCAGCGTTTGTCTATCCGGGAATAGAATCCAACAACAATGGGAGGACGAGACGAGCTCGAAAACTAGGCGACTATGTAGTTTTGAGCCTCGAGGGGTTAAGGAGTGGCGGATGGAGAAGTGGATGGCTAGATGGATGGCCTAGTTGGTGGCTTAATTTATGAACAGCAAAGGTAACAGCATTTTCCAACAAAGCTACCAAGCTAAAAATATACCTGAAGACGTGAGCTGAAAGGAGAAACATTGGCTTAAATATTTAGATATGAATGAAGTCAAATGAAAAATGTACGAGATAAAAAGTTCGTAATTTAATTAGCAAACAACACGTACATTTTTAGAAAGTTCAAGGTGTGTTATTAATACTTCCATCACTGCCTAGAACACACATTTTTCAGGACCACATGCAAGCTTTTTTTTTCTTTCTATTTTCCATTGCCAACTTTTGCAGGACACGAAGAGCAATCGGCGCGCGTGGCAGGCATTTCTCTTGGCCTGGTCCTGCTTATCCTGATACCCAGCCTGCTGCTACTGGTTTGTGGAGCGAGTTATTGGATTCGCGAACGAATCGCACGGGAGGAGGAGGAGGCTGCCCAGGCTTTGTTGCCCAAAACCAAGTGGCAGAAGTCGAAACAACATGTAATTTGATTAGCACATTGATGAGCTGACGAAGACGTGCGATCGTGGGCTGAATAAGGAAACTCAGGACGCGGATTTACAACCAGCCCAGACGTAATTACAGAATTTCATTTTCAACGGAAAGACACGCATCAAACTTTATTTATTAACCACAAAATAAAGAGAATATTAAAGTGATAAAAACCAAATTGATTTGATAATTACCTTTGATATAGAAATATAAAAACACAACTTCAACACTTCAGGGTTCAATGAAATTTTTTTATTTGCTTCTGCGTATGTTAATCTTGCGTTTTACTCTTGGGTTACAGTTACATATTGATTCACTTTAACATATTTAACATTTATATACTCCAGTTCGTGGTACTGATGAAGACAGACAGGGGCAGAGTTTGGGGCTTAGTTGGGGGCTTAGTTAGCTTAGCACTTAACACGTCTTACAGTACAAGTAATTAACTTAGATTTAACACTCAACACCAGTTTAGACCAACGGAAAACAAATCGAGTCTTAAGCTACGCTTTGCCTTAGAAGAACATTCAGCTGAACAGTTGGATACACTTTTTAATTTACTTTTTATTCTTGTTTTTGTAGAGTATTTGCATCTGTGCACATTGATATTGCTATGGATATATCTATGTCTGTATATATATATATATATAGGTATGTACGAGTGTGGATATCACTTAACCAAAGTCCATGATTTCGGAGAGAGAGACCTCCGGCGTGATGGCTTAAGAACTATAAAGCTATCTTTCAGTTAGAGTAAAGTAGAGATTTGTCCTTCGTAACGATGCCCGATAGATCAATGGAAACTTGAACGATCTTTGAATTATCCGAGATGCCTAAAGAGTTCTTCAATATATGTATGTATGTATCTATATACGATTGCTTAGCCTATATAGTACTATTTTCTGGATGCCTTGGACTGTAGAACATATACATATATTTCCATGTAAATACTTGTATTTCGGTTGTGTGTATTTCGGTTGTACATTTGTATAGGGTTTACTTTTGGTGCAGTTTTTGGGTTTGCTAACAATTTTGTTATTGGTTTATTTACTGGTCGATAGCCCTGTATAGAAGTTTACGAACCCAATTACATCTAGAAGTATATATTATATATAGCTTGGTTTCTTTTTCTTTTCTTGATTTTGTTTATCTTTTGGTGCCTTGTGGTTATGCTAATTTACGTTTACGGCTTAATTAAGTTGTCCCAAAAGTTGAGAATGGTTTTAGTTAGAATATTTGCCTTACATTGTTTTTGCTCGTCGATTTTTTTTTTTACAGTTCGAGTGCTTTTTGCCTCCCTCGATTAGATTTAGTTACACGAAAAAGTTCAGCCTAAGAAACCATCACAAAGTAGGATCATAATAAATACATATTAACAAATGACACACATCCTTTACACAATAGTAAACACGCACATCTACAACAAGGATCTCGCATACACTCTTAGATAGTTTAAACATTTTTACAGGATAATCCACAGGCTGTAACGAGAAAACAATTTAGAGCGATTTTAGTGGGAATGTTCGAAGGCAAAATGGGAAATATAAATACTCTTATGTCGGTCACGAACTGACCCTGCATTAAATGCGGTCATTCCTTACACAGAGAAAAATATATACTCAACTCTAAAGACTTGGAAATATTTAAATATATTTATTAATACATTCGGAGGAGGAATTTAGTCACAAATTTAGTTGGGTGAAAAATATAAAGAACACTGACTGAACACTTAACTGAAAAAAATGAATGAATGAGTTATGCGGCTACAGTAAACACTAGGAGTCCTGAAACCCTAAAAAAGGTGTCCAAAAATATGTTACAAAATTGTAAATCGTAATATAAAAACAAATTTATAATAAATTTGGTACATAAAATATTTATTTGGATCCTTTTAGCCACCCTTTTAAGAGTTTTAAAAACTTTAGAGATTTCTGGAGCATCTTAGATGGTTTAAAATTTGAGCCTTCCTAAATTTATTGAAATATACTCGTATACATAATAATACTAAACTATTGGCAATCTGTAGAAAGGAGCTGTTGAAATCAGAGCTCTGTGTTTGTGTTTGCCTAAACGTTTGGCTCCCGTGAGCACGCAATTCAATTTAACCCTTCACGCCCAATTACGCCGTAAAGCCGGGACACGGGATACGGGTAAGGATCGCCGGAGAGGACAGGACACACGAGGTGGAAACAGTGTCAATGTCAAAAGTTGGACTTTGGCCATGTGGAAACGGAACGGAACAAGAAACTTGGCTGGCTTTTTTCGCCGGACCCGTGTTTGTTATGCCAACTGCGTGCCGTCTGAGGGGCAGTTTCGGGGCGGAGTTACCCACGGCTTTCTGTACCAGAGGTCGTGGGTGCGCCTGAAAACAAGCCACAAAACAGTCCAACTACAAAGGCGCAAACAACTTTTGATTGCCAAAAAAAAAAAAAAAAAATACAGAAAAACAGACCAACCTATGTCGGCGGCCTTTGTTTGGGAATTTTCAAAATTTCAATCACGTAAGCAATTCCCTTCCCCAACAACAACCAGAGAAAAAATAAAAAGTTTAAAGGTCTGCCAGAAAAACGATTATTTATGGCATTAGTGGAGCCAGTTTTATGGCTCCCGACAGTTTTCATCTTTGCATTTGCGGTTTGGCAAGTTTCGAGTTTCAATTTAGAGGCTGACCATAAAACACGAGGAATTGCAAAGTGCATCGTCTACTTTTTGGCACTATATTTTCAAGGCGGATATTACAGAAAACAAGGTAAATCTTTTGGTTTTTTAGGATTATTTTACAATTTACTAAATTAGTAAATTGGTTTAAATGTATTTTGTTGAATATTTAGAGTTATTTAGTGGCTTTCCTTGGAGATTTAAAACCCCCATTTAATATGGATGTGCAAGCTTTGAATGAATAAATGAATCGATGGTATCGAATGGCTGACATCGACCATCGTCGATAGTAATTGCACATGCATGTTAACCCCGCTGCTGCTGACAGCATCCTGTCCCAAGCCCCCTGCTCCTCCACTCCCCCTAATCCTTGCACAGATCCTGCTGACACGCTAAGCAATTTAACAATTTTACAGACAATTAAACAACAACATGCTACGAGTCCTTGGCTGTCCTTCGGCCGAGCTGTCATTGAATCGACTACGACCACGACGACAAAATGGCTAAAATGTACTTGCATCTAATGCTCTATCTCTCTCTCTCTCTACCCCCTCTCCCCCTGCCACTCGGCACATAAAATATCGATTAGTTTAATGTGCAAAAATAGCAGCAAGTGTTTCTTTGGGGGTCAACCCCCGGCCATGCCCCCTCCTCCTTCTGCTGGCATTTGACAAGCGAACGGACGGAACACACAGGAATTCTCAGCAAATTGAATTAAAATTGTAAATATCGGAGCATCGTTGTTGCCTCGGAACTTTATGGCCCCACAAATCAAATGCACGAAGGTGGGCCAAATGTTGTCCACACGCCCCGTGGACATACACTGCCCCAAAAGGGAATGTTTGAGTGGCACAACGAAAAAAGTGCAAAGCAAATGGCGGGAAAGTGGGGCAAAAAAAAAATGCCACTTTAGCACCCGCGCTGTCTGAAAAAGTCTGAAAAGTTTACGCCTTTTGTCGAGCGGAATAAAAAAAATAAAAAAAGAGCAAACTGTGCTGGAAACAACCAAAGAAAATCTGCTGGCCACAAAAACCATAAAAAGAACGCGCTGGAAAAATCGCAATCGGAAAACGGGAAAATGGTTCACGGAAAGTTACCTATATCGAAGATGCCTTTGTTTCCCTTTTTTTATTTGCGGCAAATTGCATTCGATTGAAAAGGGAAAGCATAAACTTTGCAGCTCACAGACTATCGAGTGTGCAGCGATTGCCGAGGATATATGGTGCCGTATATTTTCATTTTGAAAATAACAATATTTTCTCAGCCGTAAATATGCTGATACAAAATATTTTAATTAAAGTGAAAAGCAAATATTTGTGGACTTCAACCAGGTGTCGATGGGGAATTTCCAGCTTGGCTAAAATAATATATATGTATATTGATGTTCTTTTTTCTTTCTACGTTGTTTTAGAGAGAAATACTTTTGAGGAATAGGAAGCACAAATTGAATGCATAACTTAAATCTTTAAAGAAATCTTTTCATAGTAACTAAAGTATAATTCTATTGAATAATCTATAAACAACTATAAAATAATACTTTTTTTTTGTGAAAATCAAGGTGGAAACCAAACGGTTTAAATTAAAATTTTTTAATAATTTAAATGTAAGCACTTTGTCGGATATTCCACTTCAATATTTGTCAAAATTTAAATTGTTTCTTTTACTACAATTGTTTTTAAATATGCTGTTCATATTTTTCTATCATATCTGTCTATTCTTTGCAGTCACAAGTGTCAGTCATTTTAGTAATTATTCTTTTTCCTCTCTGACACTGATACGAATGATTTCTTAGAATAAAACAGAATATATCTGGTAATTTTTTCCCCTTTCTAACCGACATTAAATCAACAGATGCAACATGGAACGACTATAATTGCATTGCACTTGAAGTCCTGGTGCGCTGTTTTAGCAAATGCCACTTCCGACTGCTCCTTATGCCACAAAGATACTACTCAGGCTGTGAGCCAGCTGTATAAACAACGATCCAGTTCAATTTGGTATGGTAAACCAGCCTCAAATTGATTTGTTGTCGGCAACATTTAGAGGCAGACATTGATGTGATTTGGCGGCAGTGCAATGGGTGGGAACGGAGCAACGCGTCGCTGCAGCTGCTGAGCTGCGTGGCAAAGTTGCCTCGGTATGCAAATGAATTGAAGCCACCGAAGTCCTCTGTTTGTCCAGGTTCTATTTGTGGCGGGACAGAGTGGGGCTTGGCAAAGGATAACGTCAGTTAATGCCGTTGCCAAGTTGTCTGCAATGGAATGGAATGCCTCTTGTTTGCCTGTTTGCAATCATTCCAACTTTAATTGAAATTAGTGCCGAGTTTTCGATTAAGCCACGCCTTGAATGTTTTCCCAGGCAAATATGTTGACAATGCCCTGTGTGTGTGTCGAGTCCCTGCTGCAGTTAAATTGCTCCTGCTTCGTGTTCCATCGGTTACCTCTGTGAGTGTCCTGCATCCTTGTATCATTTATTAATAGAGCAGCCGGGGCCAACACAACTTTTTATGGCCTTTGCCCCGAAAAACTGGCAGTCGACAGTAATCTAAATAGGAAAACTTTCAGATTGAGCACCCAAAAAACTAAACATGCCAGGAAAGTTTGGCCTGTATTCCCACATACTGACAGTATCACCAGGTGAGCAGCAAAAAGATGAGATAACTCAATGAGGAAGGAGCAGAGGAGAGCTCCTTTTGAAATGTGAGGAGTTTCTATTGAATTTACGGGGTCAACCCTTTCGGTTGCACGTGGCGTATGCGTAACTCATCCAGTGCCAGTGCCTCATTATCGCCCTGTGCTAACGTCATCAGCATTATTATTACTATATAAGCGTTATGATGTCGCAAACTTCCCTGGGTTAGCACAATTTTCTTTCTTTATTTTTCTCTGAGCTTTCCCCCCTCCCTCTGTTGGGACCGGGTACAATACAGAGGGAAGCCTTTTGCCTCTGACATTTTGTCGTCGGCTCATCGCAATCATAATTTCCATCTTTATGAATTTTAAATGAGACTGAGAGAGACCCGGTCTCCTTTTCTCCCTGCAGCTGACAAACTTTGCACGCCTGTCACTGGGAATTTCAACTAAATTTTTAATAAGATGCCCGGCCTTGAGTGCCACGCCCAATTGTCGCATAAGAGTTTATGCCGTATTTAGTTGGGTAAATATTTATTTGATTGGTATTTTTTTCTGCCCCCACCGCGTTGTCTGGATTTGTGTGTTAGCGCACAGGAAGCGGAAATTGTGCGAGGTCGATGGCAGCATCAGGATTTCCATTGATGCGGAAATGTAAGGAAAATCGGCCCTTTTATTGCCTCAGAATAAATTTGCCCCAGATAAACACACTACTATTTATCCGTCTGTGTGTCTGCCTGTCTGTTTGTCGGGGCGTATGATAAATGATTGTGAAGTGGAGCTGATGAGGCGAGTGGCTCATTAAAGTTGATGGATATGGAGTGCAGGCAGTGCCAGCGGTGCAATCATTAAAATTAATTACAATTCTGAAGTGTGGCAATGCATTCCCTCATCGACGGTCCTTGCAGAGCCACCTAAGGGAAGGTCCTCTAAAGAAAAGGCAGCCACCCAGCAACATCCTGTACAAATAGGCCGGATGTAAAGAATAAATAAGACTAAATAGGAAAAATGAGGAAAATTATGAGCAGACGAAAAGGGAGAGAAATGAAACGGAAAGGAAAGGAAAGGAAACAACCCAAAAAGCTGGATTACTTTTGTGGGTTTTCTGGATGGGGAGTAGAAAAAGTGCCACCAAATCAGGCAACTTTTATGGGTATTTTGTACTTTTTTACTTCTGGCTCCAATGAATTTCAATGAGCCACCGGGGATGAGCTGGGAATGTGCTGCGAAGAGAGCTGAGATTTATTAAAAATGCCTGACCATATTTCGAGACATTTAATTAGGGAAATTTTGTGCCACAAAAACTAATCAATGTTAATCCATTTCTAACGAGGCCTCGTTAGGACCTCTCCGAAGAAAAACACTCGTTCCACACATCGCTCCTGATGCCTTCTGAATAGCATCATCAAAATGCCTGTGCCTGCCAACTTCCAAGTCATCAAATTGCATGCCAACTTGTTGTTGCTGTCGTTGTTGCCCCCGGCATTTAACGATAATGTGCTCCATATCGAGGCCATAAGCAGATATATACTGACTGAGGAATAGACAGTGACACACACACACTCAATGGCGATATATGTGGGCCACCGAATTTGCCTGCAAATATTCAGCATTTCACTTTTTTGCCTCATCATGCTATTCACATATGTATGTTTATACTTGTGAATGGGTTTCTGAGGGGGCGTTTAATGCGATTTCATTAAGCTTTGTGACATTGTATTTAAAGCAAAGTTTTTGGCTAAAAATAGGCAAGAGGGTTGTCATACAAAAATGACTAATTTAGGTGATATTTATAGAGGCCTTTCCATATTGGAATGTAATTTATATTAATCAGTATTACTAGAGGTATTACGCCACGAAATTGTTAGCATATAAGGTGACACTCGATAAGGCTCCTGCTGCCCAGACTAAGACTAAGATTTGGCATAAATGCACCTATTTAAAGGAAGATTTGTAAAAACAAATTAGTGTCTTACATAAGCTCAACACATGTAAACGTCTTAATATTTGACCTTATTACATTTGGTCCTTCGAGCCGGATGCACAAATTTTACATCCTTTCAGCCATTCTTTATAATATTTGGAGCCTTCTTTTTTACAGAGCAGGAAGAACCATTGATGTATTAATGTTTAGACAAGGTTAATACATCGACATCGATTTATCAAGACTTGTTAGCACCTGAAGCCCAGTTCTGACGATCTATGCAAATCATATTATAAGTATCTGTGGCATTCCGAAGTCCTCACATAACTTTAATAAATATTTATATTTAAAGTTAAACTTGTTTTCTTATCGATTTTCACAATCTTCCAATATTTCATATTTCAAATTTAAATAAATTGATTGCAGTGTCTTTTTGTTTGGCTAATCGCTTAGTTCGGAACTGCCCTCGCTTGTGGCATTTCCTTTAGATGCCTTGAGTATGTTCGCCGGTTTGCTCATGTCAAATATTTGTTTTCAAAATATGTGTGAAATTCTCTATGCACAGCGTTATTTCCTCTATTGCCCCCCGTTTCCGCTGCTCCGACCTGCGGTATTTTGGCTGAAATAGAACTCTTTGCTTGCAGCAGCAGTACCAGCAGCGGCAGCGACAGCAGGAGCAGCTCGGTTGGCCAAAACTTTGTAAACAAAAACACACACAGAATATATAAATGGCAGCCAGCATCAGCCAGTGGATTTTGCTGGAGGATAAAATGTGTGGACGGAGAGCTAGGACCCAGGATTTGCTCTTTCCCTGGCTCTGTGCTGACAAAATCCTTTCGTGAGAACGAAAAATATATATATATATTTAACTGTTTGGCATATTATGGCTTTTATATTGAGTTGTTTTGGACTTATCTAGTTTACTGCCGAACGGATTGGGCCAAATGGGATGAAACTTGTCAAAGCTACTCGTGGCACAAAATATTCTTTATGGCTGGCATTAGAATTTGTCCAGATAAGACCAACACAGTGGTTCAGGCTAATTTCCAGGGGGTTCTCGGCAGATGGCCGGATAATTTGGCATAAAAAGGGGAAGTTCAGGGATTTCAAGCCGTGTTCCTGTGACTCATCACAGAACTGGAATTTAAGGGAAGAAATTGTAGCTGATAAATCAAGCAAAAAGTACCAGTTCCCTAACAGTTACTTTAAGAAATTCAATACTGTAAATCAAACACTATATTTTCTTAACAATTTGCCCCAGATAAGGTGGGAAGGTGCGACTGACGGGCACCGTTCAGGCTAATTTCCATGAATCGGACGACACAGCCCGATAATGTGGCATAAATTACGTAAACGTACACGCAAGAAATGTAAATCATTTGTAAAGTGACTCGGCTAAGTGGTTGGCCTGGATGGGTTGGCTCAAATGCCAACTGAGTGGCTGCAGATAGTAGAGCATTAACATAAATTACCTTGCACGAGGATGCGACGATCCGAGGCTCCTACGGCTCCGCTCCTTCGGCTTGTCCTTTCCCATAAGACCGCAACGTGCCGGCAGCAGCAATCACACAATGCCACACACACTGGGAGACAGAGAGAAAGAGAGACGCACACGAGGAGACTGGGGTATGCTGCAGGATGCAGGACAACACAAACACAAAGGCATAGAAATGAAGTGGTTAAGTGGTCCAAGGACCAGCAGACCCGTACATCGGCCATCGGACAGACGCAGGAGTCACGCACGCAGTTTCAACTTTACAGGATGTTTCAGCAGCAGCAAGACGAATCTCTGCACATCTTCTATGTGCCCCCAGCTCCGGTCCCAGCTCCAGCTCCAGCTCCAGCGGCTGTTCCTGCGCCGGCGGACGAGGTACGTGACACGCTGGCATGTCCTGTCCGGTGTCCTGGCGGCGGAGGGCCTCCTGCCGTTGTCGGCGTAGTCGGCTGCAGTAGCGGCGAGTCAAGGCTGCCATTCCCACTGCCACCCGCTCCCGGAGGAAGTGTACCCACGGCCGCAGCACTGCTGGTGGCGCGTGTCAGGAACCAGCAGTCCATGGGCGTCGGCTTGCCCTTCATGATGACCGGGCCCCGGTACTCCAAGTTGAATGAATCATCCTGGTTGATCGCCAGGCAGAGGAGCCTGCAAATAAGAAAGAAAAACAGTTATGACAGTGCGAGAAAAAATATATGCTATCATCGTAAGAAAAACGATTTTTTAAATACTTCTGTCCGAAGATATCTTAGACTTTTATTTAAAATATGTTTCCTATGAAATATGGGAAGGAGGAGCAGAAAATGTGTGTCAACTGGGGCCCAGAAACTATTTTTATTTATATTTAGTTTATTTTGCAGAGTGGCTTCAAGCCAGCTTAAATAAGCCCCCCAATCAAAACAGATTTGATTTGGGTTCTTGTTAGGCTTTCGCACCGATTTATTATTGTCTGAGGAACAAGATACGATTAAAATGTTTGTTTGTTTAGCTAAAGTGATGAGTCAAGTCAGAAATCATAGGAAATGTCTGAAAAGAGAGCTCATCTAAAGTAAACAATATACATAAAGAGCTCTTGAAAGAGGTATCTCTTAAAACTTATCCAGACTCTGCATTTAATAAACAATTCTTCTACGAATTTTTTGTACAAGTGTGAGACTTGAAGAGTGTCACTGCTGGAGGAGTGGCGTCATAAATCCGAGTTATTTTCCTGGAGTCGGGTTGAGTGCTTACTCGGAATGATGCATGCATATCTCTGGAGTCATATTTTTGCCAATCTCTCCGCCAATAAATTGCAGTCGTAATTTCTCCCCGTGCGATGCTGTTGGCCAACTTTTAGATTGCATCGCCTCGTATTATGTAAATTCGCTTATTGCACTTTATTTGCCCGCACATTTGGTTGCCAGGAACGGAAGCTGAATAAAAATTTCACCAGGCTTTGTGTGTGCGGATGCATTTCCGCTTCCGCTTCGGCTTGCAGCGACCGCAGCCCACATACTGTTGCATTTATGTGCGTAACATACATACATATATCTGATGATTGCATACGAATTTAATTCAATTTATTCGCAACCTTTGGGCAACACATGGCCACAATTGCATTACCGATGACCGCCCTTTTAATTAGCGTTCAGGTGAGCACTGATCAGGTGAAAATATTGTTGGACTACCAGCAGCAGTAGCAGCAGTAGCAGCAGCAGCACAGATACTTCCTTTTTAATGGACCTGGCTTAATTACACGCATTTTCCGTATGCCCTTCATATTTATTTACATATGCGATTATGGCGGAGGACCCGAAAAGTCTCCGCCAGACATTATTATCCCGTCATCATCTCATTGTCTTTGCGGATCCGGATCCGGATTCGAGTCAGGATCCCTGTGTGCGTTCTTAATTAATGTTTATGGCTGTGCTTAAATATTTACCCAACGCTTAATTGTCAGTCCAAATATTAAACGTGTAAATATTGCCGCCCCGACCAGGGGGAATGAGTGCCTGAATAATTTATGCATGTGTAAATTGATATGTGCGCTGCATAAGCAAAAAGTAATTGGCAAAAGGGATAGAACAACGTGTAAACAATCGCCTCGGTTATTATTTTAAATTTTAAATAAATTCGTTTGTCCATAGGAATTACATTCCATTTGGAAATGGCAGCCAAATGTTATAATTGATTGTAATAAGAGAGAACGAAGAGGGAAGCAATGTTTGTTCAATTTAATTTTAAATTGAATTTACATATAACAGCAAATTAGCAT
This sequence comes from Drosophila parvula, assembly GCA_018904695.1. NCBI lineage: Eukaryota > Metazoa > Arthropoda > Insecta > Diptera > Drosophilidae > Drosophila > Drosophila parvula. The sequence continues at coordinate 104,801 of JAEIIG010034514.1, forward strand.
TTTGATTGGAAATAATTTAGGAAATACGAAAGAAGAGCATTTTAATCCTTAACTCAATAAGAAAAACACAAACACACAAATTGATTGGTAAGCGTTAAATTAGCTTGAAAATATTGCGAAAGGAGACTTTTTGGGATGAGTCATCGGTTCCCTTTAGCTGGGGGAGCACGTTACTCAATAAGATCAGCCTGACAAAGGAAGTTTAGATCGGCAATTCGAAGTTTACACACTCTTAAATATATTTTAATCTGGAGTTAAATGTAAAATGCTACAATAATTATTTGTTATTAATTTTATATTATATTTTTATGACAGCTTTATGACAAAGTTGTTCGACTCTGTTCCTTATATAAAAATAATACTATTGGTAAAGTTTCATTCTGTTTTTCCTAAAAGTAAAACCTTAATTTGTGTAGAATCAAAAAGAAAGCCGGAAGGAGGAATAGATAAAATGCCATGTCTAAATCGACTCGGCTGTTGAAGCCAATAAGGAATATAAACTTTAAAGGGTCGACAGTGACTCCATCACTGTAAACTTCCGACTAATTATTAAAGCTGAATAAGCTTAAAACATACATACACAGTGAAAAAAGTGTATTTTAAAGTAAGTAAATAGTATTTTCTAAACCACAAATATACAAACTGCTCTTCGTCGTTTTGCTTTTCAGTTGATTATGGCTTTCAAAATATATAAAAGCGTAGATGTATCATTAGCTAAATAAATACCGCAATATCATTTAATTGATTTAAGGATTACACTTAAAGCCACACAAATAAATTCTTTAATTGACACTTAATTTTAATATGCCATAGAAAAAGAGCTTAGCTGTTGTGTAAATGTTGTCATTTTCATATTGATGAAGCAAATAAACCGGATTATTATTATTTTTATTATCCAACCGTTATCCCATTTACGCCCAACAAAATGTGTATAAAATATGTGAATATTTTTATGAAATGTCATTTTAATACCGCTTTATGCGTATGAACCGCCTATTCAATTGCTTTGACGTTCTCTGTATACAAAGCGAGAGAGAGAGAAAGGAAAGAGAGAGAATAAAAGACTGAGAGTGTAGGTAAAAACAGCTGAGCTCTGGTATCATTTGTTTAGTTTTCCGGCGGCTGATGAGCGGGGTGGATAATTCTGTGTGAGTTGCGTGCGGTGAATAAATTGCTTTGAAAAATGCAAGAAAATAGCAAATAGCTATCAAAATCACAAGAATAAAACACCATAGAATTAAACATTAAAGTGTCCCAAGAGTTTTGGCTATCAAACACCTGTTTGCCATTCCATATTCTCGTAAGAGAGTACACAGGAAACATTAAAATAAGTTTATTCTATTTTAAATAAAAGAATCCCTTGAAGCGAATTCCTTAAAAAAATATACACATCATTTTCAATTGAAGTACTATTTTTCCCTTTAATTATTAATTTGTTTATGTTTCTTTAGAGTTCTTCCGGCGACAAGACATTGCCAGCTGACAAAAAAAAATCAATAGCGAGGCACAAAAAGAGACAGCTCTCTCTTGCCTTTAATTATTACTCTCTTTTTGCGGCATTGCGACTCTTTAGCTGCTTCTGTTCGGGAGTTTATTTTTGTATTGTTCCAAGGGTTTTCCGAGTTTTAAATTTTTGTAGTGGAAAAAATTATCTGTATAAATATTTCCCTGTGAAAGTGATTGAATTTAATTTTTTGTTTTGTTAATTTGAACCATGTTTTCGCAGTTGCTAGCTGCTTTCCAGCGGCTTGTAAGTCAATTAAAAAGTCAATTTGTGTGGGTTCACTGCTGGTTGCCATTACCGCAACATTTCTACGGCTTCCGACGGGAAACTGAGTCACGGACACGGTTACGGTTACGGGCGAGGGAGCGCTTGCACCGGAAACCCGACGAGAGGGCCAACTATCAACGAAATTGGAGAATATCCCGCCGCCAGCTGGTCATGGACTACATCTTCGAGTGCTTCTTCGACGACACCTTTGACCAGATCACGCGTAACGGCCTGCAGGACCGCCAGTCACGCCGCGATGTCCTTGATCATCTGAGCGCCATCATCAAGGGCTGTAGCGAGGGCCAGGACACACAGACGGAGGAGGTGGCCGCTATTGCCGTACTGGCTGCCATGCGATTCCATCGTCTGGCCAAGGAGCAGAACGGAAAGGTGAGACTAGTCATCATTTTAAATTCAATTTATATTCAAAATTCTCATAGTACAAATTGTTATGTCTGGACTTTAAAGAAGGTGTAGTTAGTCAGTTTTTTTTTGTTTGTTATTAAATAATTTCTGATAATATATTCTTCAAGGCAATTTGAAAACCAAAGCCTGAAAAAATAAACAAAAAGCGCCAAGAAAAGCTGAGCTAGAAAAGGAAACTGACACCCAGCTGTAGCAACAACCGCTCCCTTGCCTTAACACTCTAAACCTAGATTTCTCAAGGGTAGCGTTCCGCAATCTGACTATATTAGCCCCGGAAAACAACAGAAATCGTTACTCCATTTAGGAACTGCAAGCGATCGAGATGTCCCAATCGAAGACCCCTCCCGCTGAGCCGGTAGTTGTCACCAATGCCCACAGTCCAGCTCAGGTAAAGATCGGACACTATCAGCTGGGCGCCACCTTGGGCATCGGCAGCTTTGGCAAGGTGAAGGTCGGCGTGCACCAAATCACGGGCCTCAAGGTGGCCGTGAAGATACTTAACCGGCAGAAGATCAAGAGCCTCGATGTTGTCAGCAAGATACGACGTGAGATCCAGAATCTGAAGCTTTTCCGGCATCCGCACATCATCAAGCTGTACCAGGTTATATCCACGCCCTCGGACATTTTTATGATCATGGAGTATGTGAGCGGCGGCGAGCTATTCGATTATATTATGAAGCACGGGAAGATGCAAGAGCATCAGGCACGTCGCTTCTTCCAGCAGATGATATCGGGCGTGGACTACTGCCACCGGCACATGATTGTCCATCGGGATCTGAAGCCGGAGAATTTGTTGCTCGACCACAATATGCACGTGAAGATCGCAGACTTTGGCCTGTCGAATATGATGCTGGATGGGGAGTTTCTGAGGACTTCGTGCGGTTCCCCCAACTATGCCGCTCCGGAGGTGATCTCAGGGAAGCTGTATGCCGGCCCTGAGGTAGACATTTGGTCATCCGGCGTTATTCTTTATGCATTGCTCTGCGGTGCCCTGCCCTTCGACGACGATCATGTGCCGACGCTGTTCCGCAAGATCAAATTGGGTGTTTTTCCGATACCGAAGCACGTCAATATGTTGGTGATCAATTTGGTGTGCCAGATGCTGCAGGTGGATCCGCTCAAGCGGGCCAATATCGAGGAGATCAAGAAGCATCCTTGGTTCCAGAGGGATCTGCCCGCGTATCTTTTTCCCTCGTTCCTCGAACGGGACTCCAATGTCATCGACACGTACGCTGTGGCCGAGGTCTGCACCAAGTTTGGTGTGACAGCGAACGAGGTGCACAACGCGCTGCTTGGTGGGGATCCTCACGATCAGCTGGCAATTGCCTACAATCTAATTATTGACAACAAGCGCTTCGTCGACAATACCACCAATCAGATAAACAATTTCTTTGTGGTCGGATCACCAACGTTACAAGCACCATTGTCTTCGATGACTGTGAGCGGAGGTGGATCGGCTCCCAGCTCAGGCAGATCCACACCAGTGCCGCCAGCTGGAACTGCTGGTAAGCCCGGAAAAGTCCGAATTTCACTGTTGGACGATCGTGAGCTGGCCATGTCGGTCCAAGCGGTGGGCGGCGGTGCCTTTCCCGAGAAGACAGTGCGCAGTGGCACGCCCATTAAGCGACCCAAATGGCATTTGGGCATTCGCTCTCAGAGCAGGCCCTATGACATCATGATGGAGGCATACCGAGCAATGAAAGCTCTCGAATACACATGGAAGGTCATCAATCCGTATCATGTGCGTGTCCGTCGGCAGAATCAGAGGACGGGCCACTACTCCAAGATGTCGTTGCAGCTCTACCAAGTTGATATCAACACCTATCTGCTAGACTTCAAGGCGCTGACCAACGACGAGGTGGAGCAGGCCGACGATGTCATCATGGAGAGCCAAACACCGCCGGCCCAGGCACAGAGTAATCAAACAGGGGGTCATAATATCATAGCGTTCTTTGAGATGTGCTCCGACTTAATTATTCTGCTGGCGCGCTAGTGAGGCCAATAAGGAGCTGCTCCAAGCCTCTAAGGACAGCACACAATATCGCACAAATGGAGAGGAGGAGAAGCTCAAAGCTCACCTCTTGATTCACGAACGAATACCATTTATGTTTTATATTAACCAATTGTAATCAAAGGAAAGGTTAAGCTATTAATCCTTGAATAAACCGATCCATAAATATTCAAAAAGCCCATTTTTAGTTTGCCTTTCTGCTTGAGTACAGCCCTAGGCTGTAGTTACCTTTGATTTAAGCTAGAGCGCCTGTATGAAGTTTTATTCTGTCTCTCTATATATATATATATGCATGTATATTCCCGCAGGTATGCCTCATGGGCAAGTACCATAACATCCTGTATATCGGCCTGCGCACCTGCTGGGATTGGGGAGTGCGCGACTCCGAAGTGGTCGTTCAGCTGCTGGGTAAGTAGAACGAAAGGAGCAAAAGCAGGAGTTGGAGATGGATATGGAGCCCGGGCTAAAAGCTAAACTCAAAGAGGCAGACCAGCTAAATAATTTAATTTATGTGCATATGTATGCGGTAGGACATCCATTCCCTGTGTGTGCACTGAAATAATTTCAGCAAAAGGAGTATAAAATGTTTTTATTGATGTGTACACCTGATAAAAGTTACTAAAAACTATTGATTTATGAGAGAATTATTAGAAGTTATGTCAGAAATGAACGATAGTGTATTAATATATCACGCGATAGTTAATATATAAGTCGATATTTGAAAATTGTGATTTATGTTCGATATATCGGACTGTCGCATATATCGGACTTATATAATCGATAGAAGAACCTTATAAATATAACGATATAACATATCGGTTTTTTTCTCTCGAAATACATTCCTAATTATTAGAGACGACATATTATAAGCATATACCTAGTATATTTTACCTCTACGAACTATATTCGTATTTATTTTATTTTCTCAAAGAAACAAGTTTACATAGTTAGCAGATCATGGATTTTATGGATTAAAATAATATTCCTTACTATTTCTATTTAATAAATGCCTTGTTTTTAATTTTCTAGATCAATTTATTAAATATAAAATTGTTTAAATAAGGCGCCTTGAGGAATATTCTTTTATTTCCGCTTATTAACACTGTTTTTCCCCAATTTTTTCCGCTGTGCATCTGTTCTCGGAATGTTTTGGGGCGTGGCTGTTTGCTTTGCATATTTTAATGAATTTTATCCCATCGCATCAGATTATTACGCCCATAAGCTGGCTGCCAGGCAGGCAGGCGGAAGGCGGCAGGCAATTTTAACTTTAATCACGTGTTTCTGCTAATTGCGTTAAGAAAGTGTTGCTAATGTCGTTCTGCTGTTGTTGCCGCTGCATCGTAAAACTTGTAAAGTGCCTTAAAGTGTTGCAAGTTATTTGGGACGCACATGCGTATATTTGTGTGTTTTTGTGCCGCCTCTAATTAAAATGCTGCGTAAAGTTTGCAAACGAGCCGGGGCAAAGGCGAGGGCGAGAGAAAGTGCCAGAAATTAATGGCATGCCTCTGTCATGGGATCTCTGGACTCGTGTGCAATAAAACTTGCTCCCTGTTTGTCCTGCCTCCCCCACCATCACCGTATTTTGTTGCCTTATTTTTGCTAACTTTGTGAGCCTGGGCTGGTTGGCAAACATTTTGCCCAGTTTCCGTTTTCCGCTGACTTCATTTTTGGTGCCAAAAAAGCCACAAGTAACAAAGGGTCCAAGGGAAGCCGAAAAAGTTAAGAAAGGAGTTAGCCAAGCAGCAACAAGTGCAGCCACGTAATTAGCTTTTTTATGGCTCCAGCCGCTGCGATTTGATGGCATTATTTAAAAGGGCTCCAAGAAATACCATATTCTTATTCTAATTTTAGAAGCTTTTAGCCTTGATAAATTTTAAATTGATTAACAGAGGAATATGTATATTATTTAGCTGGGAGCTTTAGATCAAATTTATTATAAATACTATATTTTGTTTTAAATCAAGAAAACACCATTGACTTTAGCTTTTTAACCTTCTATTTATCATGTGTTCTTTACCCCAACACAGGGGCTATTTATGAGTGCGAAAAGACGTTTGAGCGGATTTTCCTGGGCGCCCTGTTTGGACCACATGCCCCCCACTTCATCGCCGGCTGGCGCAGTGACTTCCAGGATCAGGTGAGTGACTGACAGAAACCCCTCCCCCCTTTACGAAATCCCTGCTGCATATAGCCAGTCCCTTCTTTTGGGATAGACACCCATGTAAGCCCTTTGTTTGCAGCACGAGAACGTCCGGGCGATGGTTTACTTTCTGAAGCACGCGACACGCGAGAAGCTCATGCTGCCCGTCTGGATTCCGCGTTTCGAACAGGAGCGACAGCTCAGGTAAGTCCTTGCTCTGTTCTCCTTTTCTCTTCACCTCTTTTCCGCCAGTGTTTTCCTTCCCTTTGACTTTCATCGCTTTCTCTGTTGGCTTTGAAAGTGTCACACCAGCGCTCTTTTGCCGCCTCGAGCAATTTTCACACTAGCCGGGTTAATTGGATAGTTGGATAGTCGGGGTGACATGCGGAGCACTCTATCCGCTGAAACAGATTGTTTCATCGCTTCCTGACATTTATGATGTCCCTATTTCACAAAATCAAGATGTGGCCTTTGGTTTCCATTTAGAAATAAAGAGCATAAAATCCTTTTATCTTAATTCTTAAGGTTTTTAGATATTTTATCCCAACCACATCTATCAGGAATTAATTATTTTATACGTCTCTCTTACATGTTAACCAAGCAACTGTTGTTATCAACCACGACTATTAATGAGTCTGTTCTCATAATAATTATGTTTTTGGTTACAATAAGATACTATAAATAACCGCTGGGAATACACAAGAGACAAGAGGACTGGCGCGAAAGTGAAAAGTAACCAGGGAATGAAAGGATTTTAATTAAATTAATACATCAGCCATTGTTGTGGCGTTCGTATAGGTGTAGTTGCCGTACGTGCGTGTGTGTGTGTTTGTGCTGGTGTATGTGTCTCTGCCATAATTGAGTGAAAGATGGCGACACTTTACAACCACACCAGCACGGCTACAAATACACTTGCCAGCACAATGGCCGCCGCAGCGAACGCTCTCAATCACTGGCGGTGCTCGCTTCTCTCACTTCTCGCTTCTGCTGGTGTCATGTATAATTAAGATTTTCATTTGCAGCATGCTGCTGTGTGGGGGAAGAGGGGGTGCGGTGGTTTGTCTCATTTTTCCACCCCTTTTCCCGCCGAGATTTATGCACATGTGTGAGTGTGTGTTGTATCTGATGCGATAAGCTGAAAACCAACAGGCAGCGATGTAAACCTTTTGTTATTTCGGCTTTGTTCGCCAGCACTCCGGAGGATTAAAGTCAAAAATGCGTGTAATAAGCGCACAAAAGCATTCTCAACCCCACCACACCCACTAATCCACTTCAGGGATGACTCTTTAGCTATTTTTTGTAGTTAAAAAATTGAAAATTTTAGTGGTCTGTATTTGAAATATTTTCTTATATTTTTGTTCTTGCAAATTTTATAATTTTCCATTTGAAGACAAAAATATTGTAAAATTTTTAGACATGGAAGTATTTTAGAAAATTTTAAATACGAAATAAATTAATTTAGCTGTGTTTTAAATTAATTCACACAAACCAACTAGACCTCGACTCTGCAAAAGGCTCTGCGAACTTTCCACAACTCTTAACGGCTTTTGGCATTTTCTTTTTAAGGCCAGAATGGTCAACACTGATCTAATCCACACACTGGATACACTGACTGTTTGCGCTTCTTGAACAAACAGAAGACAAAAAAAAAAAAACTGACTGCAAACATTAAGACGACATTTATGATGCCCTCTCGCAACAGCGGCCAAAGTCATGAATAAGCGTTAATAGCTGCAGCTGTGTGTGTGGGTGGAGCATATGTGTATATGTGTGTGTAAGGTGGGCGTTTGTTTGGGCAAGTGTGTGTGTGTGTGTGTGTGTGAGTGAGAAAGGATCTGTGAAAAGCAAGCAATGTGACAATAAACGTTTTGGCCAAATGCCGTTAGAGCTGCATAAATCAGTGCTGAAACAGCATATTGCTAAAGTTCAACTTCTACGAAGAACACTGGGAAAAAATAACAAGAGAAGTCTCTAGGAAATACAAATTATTGAATTAGCTAGGTAAAATGTCATTGGAAAATATGAATAAATGGAAAAATAAGAATGATATATCCTCAAAAAACTGTTTATTCAATTTAATGTTAAAAGCTTTAAAGTTCACCAAGGATTTTTTATATTTGAAGTGACTTTAAAATTTCAGTTTAAATACAGAATTTTATGACGATGTGCAGGCAGTAATTTCACAGCTTAAATGTCTTTAAAAAAGTATAGTTTTACTATTCCATTACTATTAATCTACTCTTGCCGGGTTAACCTGTTGCCTAGAAAGCACTCCCCGAATAATTTATTTCCCTGAAAATCTCCTGCAATTTGCCCCGACTTAACTACAACTTTTCACTGTAAGGTGGTAACGTTAAGCCTCAGTTAATACTCTACATTAGACAGAAATTTGATTTGTCAGCCCGCACACACTCATCAGCTGATTAAATTGTTAATGTTTGATTTAACGGTGCAAATCAGTTCTGTGGGCTGGCATACTCCTGCCTCGAAGGACACAAATCCTTCTCGAGTGGATTTGTGCAGAGTGAAACTGTCGCGGGAGTGCGTGGCGGCGAGTGGTGAATGTCTTGATTCGTACGGGGACTTCTCGCTTTTATCGCTGCCAATAAAACGCAAATGAATTTGCCAAGGCAATTTCCCAGCTGTCATCGGGATGGTGGCTGAAAATGCGCTTATCGTATGCTCGCCAGCGTAGGTGTAACTCTATGCGGGTTACTTCCGGTTTATTGTGGTTTTTGCTCTTTTATTTGCCTACTTTTATGCGTAGACATAAAAGCCGAATGCCAATTTCTATGTGTGTGCGACAGTATTGTGTGGCAAATGTGCTCTAAGTGCATTGTACATGCTAATGCCTGAATGGAGACAAACGCCTTCCACTTACTACCCGCATTACGTATACGCAGTGTGAAAACGGGGCAGCACTGCGAAAAGTGGGAGCAATAAATTAAATACAATTGTAGAAACTTAGAAAACCAAAGTTAGGAAGTTAAAAGTAAATATTTCTAAGAGATCATAAGGAAGTAAAGCAAAATAAAATAGATATACATGTAAAGATAATTTTGTTGAGGAAATCAGGACATAAATTAAAGTAAAATGAATTTCTTTTTATTTCAATACAATTCATTGTTTAAAATCTTCTTACTTATGTAATTATATATATTTAATTTTTGAGCCTGTTATGATTTCTCCTTGTGCCTTTTTATACAATCTGAGAGGGCAAGCAACAAGCGAGTAGCTTAATTGAGGTCTGGCCCTCATTTTTCCATCTCCTGCTCGTCCTGCTAATGTGGGAAGCCCATTTTGATGCTTGTCGACCATTAAAGCTGCCACAAAGAGTGGCCTAAACGGAACTTTGCGACATTTACTTACTCTGACTCTGACTTTTTCGTATCCGATTCTTTGTTCCTTTTATTTTCTTGCAGATTCATTGATGTCCCCATTGAGTCCTGCGGAAAGTCTTCGCCCCTTCGCATTGCCCTGCAGGCGAATGCGCCCGAAATGCTGCTCATACTGCTGAGGTAAGTTTTAGAGAGGCAGCAGAAAATTCAAGAAAATTCCCAGAGGTCGAGGGGGATTTTGAGGGGACAAGGAGATGTGTGCCACTTCAATTAGCGCGAAATATGCAAAGCGGTCGCCACTTGGTGGCGCCGCAATATATGCAACATAAAATACATGGCGCTTAGCATAAGCAAGTGGTCGCAAGCCGCGAAAAAAACAAGAGAATAAAGAACGCACTGAGAACCCAAGGAGAAAATAGAAAAATAAAAGGGAAAAAATTATCATTAAATATGAAAGTCGCTGCCAAAGCGAATTTGCATCACAAGGCAGTCTCCGTTGAGTCTCAGGGTCCCTTCGTCGTCGTCCAAAAACAGCTTGTAAAAAGTTACGAGCATGCACTCTAAGGCAACAACAAGAGGAAAAAAAACAGAAGAACAACAACTAGAGGCGGGTCCTCAGCCGAGATTCATAAATTTATATGTAAACGCCTGCAGTTTTCGTCTTTCGTCCTTGACTTTCGCCGTCCCCGGCAATTTATTGTTTCTTAACTTGATATTGCCGCCGCCACGCCCCAGTGCCATACACAGCAGCTCGCCCAGCCAGTTTGTCTCCGGCTTGCTCTTCGATTCCTGATGCAGCGCCAAAAAGTATGCTTTGCATAAAATGCGAATATTGATTTCAGGCCAAAAAGGCGAGTCACAACAACAAAGTATCCGGCGACGACGGCGGCGGCATCCTTTTTGGCGGTTCTTGCGAAACTTTCGGTTGGAGATACTCAGATGTCGAAAGTTTACGGCGAAGGTTAAGGCAGGCGGCTTGAATATCATTAGATCAGAGTTTTTAACCAACAAATTATACAATTTTCTGGGTTCCTACATTTTAAAGTGGCAAATTTTACACCAACTTTATAATTTATTCAGTAAATTTCAAAGAATATCTTAGAAAATATTTTAATTTAATAATAAAGTATTTTTGCTTTATGTTGGGATGGCAGATTTAAGAAGCAAACAAAGCAATCATGTTTCAGAAATCACTAACCTTTTTTAAAACCTATAAAGAGGCGTCTAAAAGTATACACAATTTTTTAGTTTGGTATCTTTGTGTACCTTTTATAAGGGGATTAAAATTCCCTTTGTAGCACCCTGATTTAATAATTATACCCTTCCCTTGGTTGCTTTCTCATCGTTTGGAAAGTCTATCTTAAATCATATTTATATATATTTAAGAACCCCAAATATGAAACTGTAAATTATCAGAAATTTCCAAATTACGTTACTTGAAGATCTTGGCAGTCAATCTTTTAAAAGTTAAATTCATTTTTAAACTGTAGGCAAAAAATAATGCCTTCAATAAAGCTGGCAAATTAAATTCCGAATGATTTGATTCGGAATTCCTCGCGCCCTTTTTTGTGATGCCTTCGAACAATTTGCAACATTATTTTCGACTTTGTAATCCGTCGAAATTAAAAGTGAATTCCCCGCCTCGAAAGAGGGTGCTATGCGAAAGGAATTCGCATTATGCGGCGAAGGCGAAGGCCAGTTGTGTATAGTGATTTGGATGGAGGGCATGAGATTGAGATTCCCGCCAGCTGTGCTGATTGCACGAGGCAAATTGCAATTGCAATGGCTTCGATTGATGGCAACTGTTTGAGTTTGGCTTGCCAATTCCCCGCTGGCCGTTTTTCCCCCGAGTCTCCGCCTCCTCCTCCTCCTCCTCGCACATTTTCCAACCAACTCCCTGGACAAATAGGAGGTGGGCCTGTCAGTTGCGTTGTTGGCTTCTGGTTCTGTCTCTGTTTCTGTTTCTGTTTCAGCGTCGTCGCCTTTCCGCCTGGCCTGATTTTTGATTCAGATGCTGCGGCTGCTGTTTCAGTTACTGATTCCGATGCTGATTCGGCCATAAATTCTCGATATTGTTTCGCTTTTGTGTGTTTTAATTTGCGTTTCGCTTTTCGCTTTGCTGCATTTTCATTTGAAATTGGCCATAAAATATGCAAATGGCTGTGTGGTGAGATGTATGTATTCTTTTTTTTGCCAGCCCCCACTCCCTCTCTGCCTCTCGTCCATATCGTTTTGGCCGAGCGCTGCAAAAGTGATTTACTAGTGCATAATTGCGCATACGCCGTGTTATTATGCGGGCAAAAAGGACAATACTTATAAATGTGTGTGTGTTTGCCGGTGGGAAAACACCAAATAAATAAACGAAACATATAAATTACAGTGCTTATCAGGCAGAAAGATGGAAGGCGAGAGAAATGCAGACTTTTGACAAACATTTTCAATTTAAAAAGTGACAACACTGCTGGCGCCATTCACCATTTTCCACACCAGCCACAATTTGCACTTCATTTGCCATTCACTCAGGTCTGTCTGTATGCACAGGAAAAATATACTCTGAAGTTTTATTTGAAATAACATAACAAACATAAAAAACACAAAACAGTTAGAAATCAAGGTCCTTTGTTAAATATAAGAAGGGTTACTAAACAGCTCTTGAAATATAATTAGTACAAATCTGTTAAGGTTTATTATATTTTCAATCAGAATTTAATTTAAAAGAAATATTTTTCCTGAATGAAATTTAATTGGAATTAAGCAAATTATATTAGTTTTATAGAAGCCTGATAATTATTTATGACAAAACAAAATATTTTATATCTAAGACCTTTTCCCCACATAGTTTCCCTTGCAGTGCACGTTTTCCTCTGGCTCTGTGTGAGTATGTGCAACTGACACAACCGCGAGCCATGTCTGTTCATTATTTCATTTGTACATTGTGTTTATCAGGGCATCTAGCATTTATTGCGCCCACTTCACTCACCTACTGACACCACCGACCTCCGCCCCCCTTTGGCATTGACCGCAAGCAAACCAACTACGTGCTGGCAGCTTGTATCTCATTTGCAAACAGTTACCCACTCCTGACCGCTCTGCCACGCCCTCATTCGCTTTTGGCCCATTCCGTTGCAGATACGGGGCAGCACCGCAGCCGCCGGACGGAGGCACCTCCGTAATTATCGCGCTGCTCGACAAACTCATCGAGGATGGGCGCAATTACAGTTACGAACTGGTTATGTGCCTCAAGATACTGCTGCGCAATGTAACCATGATTGAGATGCCCTTTAAGGTGAGTAACTGGTAGGTAGCTGGCGGGTGGGGGGAAATAATGGTTGGATAATAATTGACTTGGCTAAGAAACTAATGAAAGGACAGTAACTAGAAGGAAGATAAGAGGGGTAAGGATATAGGATATAGGAGAGTATTATTAGGTAACTAAAACAGTGTGATAACTAAGAACCTTTGAAAACTTTGTATACTGAGGGAATGAAAGGGAAAGGAAAGTAATTCCTATTAGTCTGAAAGGAAACTTGGTAAATAAATAAATATAGTTAAAAAAACGAATTCAAGATTAATTGGTTAGGATTTCCATTCGAGTTTCCTTTTCTTAAACCAATGTCGGAGAATTAATAAGAGGTGAGCAATTTTTTTATAAATCCGATTGATATGCTTTCGGCGAATTTTATGATTATAATAAAGGTAACCTGTTGCCTGATTTAAGTTAATATACAGTATATATAGTACAGTATATATAGTACAGTATATATAGTACAGATATTTGCTAACCACATCTATTTCTCTTCCCGTTCCTTTAACAAAATTAATTACTTAACAAATTCCCATTATTTCTCAACAGCCCCTTTTATATGCCTCAAGAAGAGAGATGTTCTTCGAACGCTACGGCCGCCTGTTGATGGATAAAATTATAGGCAAAGATCAGGTCTATGGAGTGCCCACCCTTCGTCATTTATGCCGGTAATTATCAACTTCGGACTGTCATTTTCCCAGGGGGAAGTTGTCAAAGAGAGAAACTCCAGCGGACACTTGAGTTGGGCATGTCTATGAATTTTGGGATGTGGGCGTGGCCATGGGGGTTGGGAGATTAGGAAGCCAGAATGGAGATGGAGTCTGACAGCCATAATAAGTTTCACTTTTTTATTCAATTACTTTGGCTTAGGTCCGCCACGGCTGCTTAACTTCCTACGGCAGACAATTCCGTGATAAGCCCGAAAAATGAAATAAGCATAAGACAGGAGCCAGGCTGGCAAAGTGACAAACTGACTGACTGACTGGCAGCTTGACAAATGTCCACTAAGAGAAATTATTTAGGAAAATCGAAATTTAAAAAGAATATTCCCTACTTCTATGATCAAATTATAAGGTGGATTGTTTAGAATATTACTGACGCTATAATATAAATATTCATTTAAATATTTAATTTTTATATTCGATATTCTAATGAAATATACAAACTTCTTTATAGAATTAATTTGATTTAATTTGAATCAAATAAGTTTACCATCTTATAGTAAAAGTTTCTTAAGACACTAAACTTTTTCTTTTGACTAAGTTTTTGTCTCAGTGCCTGGCCCCGAACCTTAAGTTGACAAGTTTGCTCCGTCCGGGCGCCTTTGTCATGTGGCTTAATGCAAGTTTGCCTTTCTTTTCATGTATTGTGTCAAAGTCGGGGTCGAAACTTTGCCGCTTTCGCTTCACCGAACAGACCGCCGCAATATATAGTCAAATGTCTGTTGGGCCAACTTAATGAATTAAATCGATGCGAATTTCTTTGCCACTTTGATCGGTGTTTAGTCGAGAACTTTTTGTCCACCGGTCTTCGTTTTAATTCGATAAGTTGATGTCTGGCATGTGACGTGGTTCATATGGGACCTCTTTATGGGGGCCCTGGTCCAGGCTCTTATTAAATATATATAAATAAGCTATATCCTTGGTGCGGGTACACAAATACCAGACGGCGAACCGAAACGAAATCGAGTACGAGTATATTTGCCTGCGTTCGCTCACGTGTCACAAAAACGTCCATTGACTTTGGCTCTCGTTTCAGCTGAAACTCGCTGGCCAGCTTGTTTGCCAGTTTGTTTTTCTTTGGCCAATGTTTGCGATGCGGCAACTCGCGCTCTTGGCCTGCATTTGTATATAGTCGAGATGGGTTAAAGGGGTCTTGTGAAATAAGCAAATTCCCTCGATTTATACAATATAAAATGTTAGACTTTAATTAAGTGGCATTCCGATAATTAGGTAATTTATAGCCCTAATTTATTGCAATATTATCTGATAATTTCACTATTATTTATTTTTTTTAAATGCTCTGACAGCTGGCAACAAATATTTTATGTAGACACCTCATTTATATAAATAAAAACTCTTGCTTTAATTGTTTATTATTAAAACCAAATAATATTTGGTAAACAGGCAATTAAATGTTAAGAGAATTATAAGAATTATAAATTATATGTCAAGATGCTTGAGGGTTGAGTAACCATTATGATAGGTTCTTTCTCCAGGTAAACATAATATGAATTATAAACAATAATAAATAAATAAAATAAGCAAAGATATTTCCAATCCCCACTGTACTTGTAATTGAGTTGGCGTCCTCTGGTCGAGGCTTCAAGTAAAATAGTTGTTCTTTTTGTATTCAATTTATATAATATATAGACTGTGGCCGTTCCTTTTGTTTTTTTTTCTTTCTGGCCACTTTGAGATTTCCATTTATGCAGAATGCAAAAACGCAGTAAGCATTGACCCCAAAAACTTGACGATTTCCTTGTCATAAGCGAGGACATTGCGCATACGCCCCGTCATCTACATTTCCGGAACGGCGCCCACAAGTAGGCGATGCTTTTTTTTGTCCTCTTTTTTGTGGCAGCCCTCTATAGCTCTCGCTCCCTCCATTTCTCATGTCCCCCCTTGGGTAGTGTCAGCTTGCTTTATTGATTGGTCGAATTTGTCGGCGGCGCCGGCGATGGCCATAAAAAAAAAATGCCAAAATATTGGCCGAACAGGAAAACTTGACGGGTGAAATTAACATGAACATAAAGCTCTGGCGGGCTGGGGAGTTGCAAGGATCTCCCCGGCAGCCGATTAGCATGTTGTTAAGCTGCCCCAGCGTTTTATGACGCCAATTTGGGGAACACTTTCCGAGGAATTTTCGGACAAGTTTCCACTGCCGCCGCCGCTCCTGTCACCGAGTTATCAAGGCCACTTTAGAGCAGGCTTCCCGCTCTCTGGCAACTTTGCTGAAAGCTTTCACTGCGCCGACTAAGTGCCGGGGCAAGAAAAAAGAATCCACTACCAATATCCGCTACTTTAACTTCTTCCTTTAGTTGGGCAGCAGCACCGTAGCAACTTTACTGAAAGAAAGTTCCAGTTCGTCTTTTTTTTTTTCGCTGACGCTTTCTTTTTTCTGCCTTTTCACTCACGAGCAAAGTTTTAAGCACGTCAAGTTTTCTTTGCGGATCGTGGATTTTCATTTATTTTTGCTCGGCGTATGAGCTTATTGTGTGAAACTTAAATTAATTTATAAGATATCCCGCTGAGATTGACAGGACTCGTGCCCAAAAGCGAGCGCTGAAGTAGCTCGTAAAAATGACATGCCAGCAAACTATTTTTCAGCTTCCAGCTCTTAAGAAAAATAACCATAAAATAAGGTTAAGGGAAGTTGAAATTCAACTGTGTTTCTTGTAAGCTTGTAAATTATTAAATTTAAACATAATGCGGGATATTCTTGGGGATAAATTATCTTATTTAAGCTGACCAGTATTCCCAGATCAACGTTCCCTTTTAAAAATATTAAAAATTGTATCTCAATCCCCTTAACAGCTGCACCATTCGCGATATCCTTCGGGAGCACAATCAACTTCCCAACGGCATTGACACCTTGAGGCTGCCAAAGCGCCTGCAGCGCTACATTGACCTGACCGAGGAGCTAGATGGACCCGCTGTAGAGCCAGAAAAACCGGATATACCAAATTCTGCAGGCAGGACAAAGCTGGGAAGCGATATGCCACGCCTAGAAACAATCTCAAGTGCCGGCGAGGATGAGAGTGAGGACGAGAGCGAGAATCACGTCCAGCTGCTGGAGGCGGTTACGGATGCGGAAAAGGCTGCCGTGGCCGCATTTGTGGCTACAAGTGATGGAGCCATAACGCCGGAGGCCAAAAAAGCGGCTGTCGCTGCCTACATGGCCAACTTGCCGCCGGACTGTGTTCCCGAATTGCCGCCCGATTTTGATCCCGATTTCCCGCCCCTTTCCAGCTAACACTGGGAGGGCAGGGAGAGTAAACCGTAACATAACACACTCACCGATAGGTCTCCTCGCTGACATTGATGCGACCGGGCACGCCCGTGGTCTCCGTCCGGCTGGTGAGGTTGACCGTATTCCCGAAGAGACAGTAGCGCGGCACGCGGTTACCAATCACGCCCGTGACCACCTCGCCGGAGTGGATGCCTATGGTGATTTGCTGGGAAAAAAAGAACAAAATGAAATACCATTTTAATACAGAGCTTGTAATGTGAATTTATTGAAGAATTTATCTAGGTAATAAACAGCAGTAGCTGCATTTATTATATGAATTCCTATATATATGTACTACTTAATAAAAAATCCTAAAAATTAGTATACAACATTATAGCACTACTTTTCATTTGGAATATATAATAAATACATTTGGATGACCTTTAAAAATATGGGATTAAGCTAATTTGTCATAAAACTAAGCAAAACTATGACTGCCACAGAAATGTTTATGGAAAAGTTCGTGGCAGCTAAACTTCTGAGTCTCTCCCAACAATTGTTACTCAGAAAACTGTTAAGCTTGAATAATAAAGTCAATCAAAGTATATTAATTGTAGACTTAAAAGTTCTTTCAATATTTCTTTCATTATTTTTTTCATAAAAAAGAATTGAAACTTTAAAGAAGTGTGGCATTTCAATTTTAATTTTCTGGCTAATGGAACTTATCTAAGCCATAAACAGTTTGAGTTAAATTTATAATCAACATTTTTAGGAGAATTTATCTGGGAAATAAAGAGCTGGCCAAAGATCGTTGCAAGTGGAAAGGGCACTTCATTGCGCTAATAAACTTTCGCCGGCAAGTCCCATCATCAACACCCGAAAAGTTAGCAAACCGCAACGGAATGTAGCTGGCAAGACCAAGCGAAAGTTGCCACAATTACTTTCCGAAAACTTGCAGCAGCATCAGTAGGAAAAAGTTTTCTTTAATTAAATTTAAAACGAAATGAGCGGCGAAAGAGGAAAAAAAAGACCCTACACCCACCAAAGGTCCTTCTCGTTAGTAGTAGGTGACGATGCTCCGGGTAAAATCAAAAGCTGGGTTCGGGTAAAAATGCAGAGCACAGGGAATATGTGTAAATGGGTAAAGTGCTGCCAACAGGCGCAGATAAAACCAAAGGACGAAAGTTGTAATTACCAGAAAAACATTACACAAAACTAATTGCCCAGGCAGCAGCGAGCCAGCGATAAGGGAGAAATGTCCAAACTTCCGGCATCCAGAGACCAAAAATGCAGAAAGTCAAACTAGGAGAATATTCCCAGTGAACTCGGTAAAACTAAATCAAATCAAATCAGAGCAGTGCAATGCTGATGAATGATTCAGCAGAGAGCTGCAAACAAAAGTCAATCACTTTTTTTCCATTGATTAAATAATGAAGAAAGTGCTTTTCAGCAGCATAGCAGGGCATTTCGAGGGGGGGATAGAAATGGTGGGAAAAGGAAAGAGATTTTTTTTTTTTTTTTTTAATTTCAGAGAAAATGTAGAATTTTACGGCTTCTTTAAATATATTCCTAACCTAAACATTGATATTTATTTTTTGATGAAAATGCTTTTCAACTGCAAAAAGTTACAGTAAAATGTAAATAGTAAAGGCACTTTTCTTTAATTTTAACTACAGCCCTTTCAGCAAACATAGTCTAGTAGTTAAGTTATTCTGGCTAAGACGAAAGTACTTCCTAAGCTCCCAAGTCAATTAAGAGCAATTCCTTACCTATAACCTAGAGGCAAAAGTCAACACTGTTGCTTTTACTGCCTTTTTCTCATTACTTATAGAAGAGAACTTGCAACTTTTTAGCAAAATAACAGCAACAGAATGAAGAATAATCAAGTGGCGGCCATATGCTTTCTAATTCCTGGAAAATTCCCAGTTTATTTTTAGACTTCGGTCAAGATGTTTACGGCAGTTGGGAGAATGATTTTTCCTGGCCTGCCTGGGCATCCGACCCGAGTGTATAAAATACATAGTAACTGCAGAAAGTTTTTGCTGAAAACCGAATCAATATTTATGGACTGCAAGCACAGGAAGTAGCCAACAAAGCAAAGCAAGGCAGCGGGCAAACAAAGTCGACGACGGGGAAACTGGGTGGGGAAAAAAGGAAAGCGGGAAGGCTGAAGCCAAAGTTTTTGCATGAAGAAAAACATCGGTATAATTGGCTTCATAAATGGAGGGGGGTAAAAAAGAGGGCTTCTCTCGGCTGCCTGCAGGATGGCGGGATGACTCGCTGCTGCTGCTTTTTATCAGGATTTAATGAAGCGCAAAATGACGCCAGTGGCGGCAAAGGGAGAGCGGTTAGAATGGGGAAATCCTGGGCGAGGCCAGTGCAACAGGCTAGGATGTCGTGTCCTAGTTTTTGCCTGTGACTCGTCTCCCATACCCGCGGCGTTCGTTAATTGCATTTGGAGCGATCTATCAAACGTTGACTCGACTCGATGGAACCGGACTCGGATTCCCCTTTTTTCGTGTGTGCATGGAAGCCGAACGAACGGCTTTCGTCTACATTACCAAAAGCAATCAGTCAAATATGAAATACTGTCAACCGCAAAAACTTGACTGCAGTTGTGGCAAAAGATGGCCAGGCGGCAACTGGAGGAGGAGGAGGACTGGACCAGATGGATGATCCTCGCACAAGGATGAGGATGGTGGAGATGAAGAGCTTCTTGGAGCCGCTGGCAAGACGATAAGGTAATGGAATTTTAGCTAACAGAAAAACAACAACTCTGACAATAAAGCCAAGTGACACGAGTCCCGGCCAGAGTTCTCCGGTTGTGTGTTTGTATGAGATACGCACTCAAATTCTGGCATATATATACAGTAGGGTGGTTCTAGTTTTGTTGTTATTATATATATTTATATATATATAAATAAGTTGTTATTATTATAGGAAACTCAGCTTGAATACCTTAACTTTTGTTTAACTAAATTCCACTATAGCTGGTAATAGCTGCAATTTCTGGATTCAAATTGTTTTAGAACTTGTATTATTATTTCTTAATCGAAGCATGTGTTATTTAATAATATCCTTCATGGCTTTAAGTACTTTTTAATATTTCTTTATTCGAATATATCTGTTTTTCTGATAGACAGAGCCACCCTAACATACATACAGATGCCAAGACATGTGCAAAAAGTGACTGACAAGCCACAAGCATTGTCCACACGTACAATGCTGTAATTGTGAAGGATGCCATCAAGTGGGGCATCCGCATCCACGTCCTCGTCCTCAGACTCGTCGTTCGTCTTCGTCCTCGTCCTAGGCCACGCCCTCTCGCTCCCCCCTCCGTCTGTGGATAAACCTCTGCCCTTGCCCGAGCCCCCCCTTTGAGCCCCTATCTGTGGCCCTGCATGTGTGCAGTGTATTTTAAGCTTGAGCACTCAAAGCAAAAGTGTTTAAGCCAAAAAAAAAAGAGAATACAAAAAAAAAAAAAGAAAAAGCCGAAAGATAGTGGCAGCAGCAGGCAGCCGGATGGCTGAGCCTCCTAGTTGTCCTAGTCGTCCTCAGCCTCATCCTGCCGCTCATCCTCGCCTCAACGTCTCCGGTGACAGTTGACGGTCAAGTGGCAACTGGCAAGGTTCCGAGACCCTGGACCATGGAATCCATGGGATGTGTCCTTTGACATTGTGTGTCATCAATTTTGAATTAATTTTAGCAATTTTCGCAGTTTTCGAACCCAAAGTTTTCGCACAAACTTTGCGAAATGAACTTTTTTTTCTCTCGCCCTGTTGCTGTTGCGAGTTGTTAATATTTTACGTGCACTTGCCACTCAATCCGGCTGTTGGGTTGCTTTAAGATGGGGGTTAGGGGTGGCAGACATTGAAATTTATGCGGCATTGAGTGTTGCTGTTGCTCAAAATGGCGAATTGCGAACGGCGAATGGCGCATTCAGCAACAAATTGCACGAGCATGCTCGAGTTGCATGCTCACACGAACGAACACAACGGGACGAGCGGGACAATTTTCCAACTACTTTCAATGCGCACAATTAGAGTGACGGCCCCCCCGTGGAAAAGCCCCATTTCCCGGACCATCAAAAGGCGGGTGTTTTCCTCGGGTTCCCAAGCAACTTGAACATAAGTTGTCAGTTTGTGAATGCATTTTCATTGTGTTGTTCGGCAAAAAAACGCAGCATAAATGGGTCACGAAAAGGAGCGATACTAAGATAGAGAATAACCTAAATATAATACAAAATGTATAAGCGAAAGATATGTTTATAGAATTGCGGTTGTAATTTGTTTGCAATGCATTTTGCTATATCTTTCAGTTCCACGAAAATTTTTTAAATTATACCATGACTATAAAAAAAATATGTATAACTTATTTTACATTTGTGATACATTTATAAGACTTTCATTCATGTTTTTAAATAAACCTGCCCATATTATATTATTATTTTACTTAACAAGAAGGAAGAGTCTCACCTTATCATTAAAAAATATATGCATTTTATAAAAAATACTTTAATATAACATATATCTTCTATGAACTCTTAGTAAACAGAAAAAATAACCTTTTCATAGACGAATTCCCTTATAATTTCACCTTTACCCACATATATTATACACCTTCCCATTTATCCCCGATAACTTGTGAATTAATTCTGCACTCACCACAGGATTTGAGCCCATTTTAACGTTCTTGGCCATGTCCATCATGTCCAGGGCCACGCGTGCCATGCACTTGGCGTGATCCTCACAGTGGTCGGGCAGCCCGGATACGGCCATGTACTTATCGCCAACGGTTTCCACCTGAAAGGATGTAAAGGACATGCCAATGAGTTCGTGCTATTGGGCAAATTGAGAGGTGACCCGAAAGAGAGGGCGAAATTGCATCGTTTTTGTGGATGGGGTTTAAAAAAAAAAAGTGTAATTAAGTGGCCATAGCCATAGCCACCAGGCTGCGACGTGCATTTGAACTCTGACCCCACCTTGTACACGTTCAGGTTTCGCTTGGAGTCTGTTAGAGCATCAAAGACCGTGTAGAGCTCGTTGAGCATTTTCACGATTTTCATGGCCCCATCGGGATCCGTGTTGGCCGCACAGTATTGGCCAAAGCCCACGATGCCGGAGAACATCAGCGTCACGGAGTCATAGCTGTCGAATGGTAGTGGAGAAAAATACGAGTTTTTTCCATAAATAAACAGCAGGAAAATATAGTAAATTGATTGCATTTTTCGCCAGTATATGTAGAAGCAATACACAGAGAAAATTATACTGTTTTTTTAAAGAAAAAAGTGAATTGTCTTTATGTTTCCATTGAAATATTTTCATGTCTTTAAATTCATAAATAAATTTACAATTTTTTGTATAATAAAATATTGGTAGTGGCACATTTTCTACTGTAAAATTTTTCTGTGCATTTTCCCCATTGGCAACCAAACGAAAATTGACGTTTTCTTACCGTTTTGGCGGCACTGGACGCTGATGTCGTAACTCATTGGCCACCGACTTTGGCAACACCGAATAGAGCAGCCTGAAAAGAGCGGGAGAAATGGCAGAAAAGAATGCAGAGGAACATGGAAAAGTAATTTCAATTTCGCGCCTGAGAGAATGCCCGGTGTGCCATTAAGGAGTCGGCACACTGTCATTTGTCATTTGTCTTTCGTCGACATTTGCCGTTTTGGTCCTGTGCCACTTACCTGTCCGTTTTCTGCTTCTCGCTCTCCAGATCGCGGAACGTCTGCTGCAGCTTGTCCGTAAGACTCTCCAGGTTCTTGGTTAGCTTGTATTCCGCCTCAAACTTCTCGGAGAGCAGGACCAGATCCCTGGCGGCGTCATGCAGCGGCACATCCGAGATGTACAGTCCCTTCCTGCAAAGAAAAAAAACAGGACACACACATTCCACATTCCGGTGAGTTCAAAGATATGTGGATATAGAAGAATGAGGGTCGTGGGTGAACTCATAGGTGGTCTTGAAGGGGTTTTCGGGGGTTAAGGAGACCCCATTAAAATATTTGGGAATATCTTCTCGAAGAAAATACACTTTTTCTCTATTAGAAGGTAATAAAAATGAGCTTGCAATAAAGAATTTATTTCAATTAATAAGAAACAACAATTTTAATTTACTATGTTTTGTAAATACATCTTTTAGCCCCCCGCGGAAGCATTTTTCCTGAGTCCGCCTCTGACTGAAGCAAAGGAAAAATGATACGCATTTTGTTATACTTAAATCTTTGGGAAATGGCAGGACAGCAAATAGAAGCACACCGAGCACAAAATAAAATACGGGAAATCGGTGGGGAGTTGGTGCCTAAAAACACTTTTAATGTCAACCATAAATTCGGCTAGCTGAAGGCACATTTGTTTCAATTTGACTGCCTGTATAAAAACCTCGAGGTTATGCCTCTAATGCCACATTTAAGAGCTAATGTCCCGTATTAAGGCCTGCTCAAAAATTAAACCAGGTAAAGCAAACATATATCAGTATTTAGCATTAGGGTAGACCAGGATGATTTTTCTAATGAAATAAATAAAAATATATGCCAAAAATAAATTAAAATATGTCTTCTTAATTTTAAACAACATATTTGCAGTTAAACTTGAATAGAGTATAAATAATTCCCTCAGAATATTTAAAATAAAGATGTTATTCTTAACCATATCTCTATAAATCGTTTAGAAATCATTTACATACTTGGTCAGATCATCCAGATTCATGACACTGGGATAGCATTGAAACAGCATTCGATCCGTTTCCGGAATATACATCATTTGTCCCTGCACAACACACAAAAGAAACAGAACAGATTATTTTCGTTTTCCGAAGGGTGAAAACCATTACAATAAAATTGATTTTTATGCTGTATTTTGCGGCGGGCCTTAAGCAGGCATTAAGTTTAATGCCAGCTGACGGCTGTGCGTAAGGGTCCATTTGTTCCTGGGATTTTCATAACCGTTCCGAAACGATTCTCAGCCACACTCACCTTCAGTCTCAGAAAACGCTGCTCGTGCCGGCTGCTCATGGCCCCCTGGCGCGTCTGGAGCACATATATGGTGTTTATGTGGGACAGGATGTTCTCGAAGTTCAGTTGCAGGTGCGGCCTTATGGCCTCCACGACCTCTATCAGTGAGCAGTTCTCCTCGGCCACTCTGCGGAGTCCACGGAAAGAAATCAAAGTATATATTAGGAGTTTAAACAAGGAAATATATAAGTAGAAATCTCGTCTTCACCTGGGAATCACTCGGGACACGGCCTTGCCGGCCTGAACTATTTTCATTTGTCTATCGAACATCAGATGGAAGGGGAACACCTTGCAGAATGTGGCGGGCGATATAAGCGGCGCTGTTCGGCGAAGACAACGAAACATTTGTTTTCCGATTAGACAGGCAATTAGTTAGAGTAACACCTGCAATCCGTGGCTCACCTTCGCAGAGGAACTCCATGTCATCGGGCACTTCGTCCTTTTTGGCATCCACCTGTGACTTGGCCGCCACATTGATCTCCCGTATCAGGAACTGGACATGGTCATAGCGCTCAATGTCGTCACTCTTGTTCTTTAGGAGACGCAGGCACTTCTGCTCCTTGTCCGGATCGCAGTCGAAGCTATCCTGGGCCATCGGGCAGGTGTTCAGAGCTATGGTCGGTTCTTCACAAATATAAAAAGGAAATATATATATATATATATATATATATATAAACGAACATTAAAGCAAATTAAACGACAATTTAAATTGTATTATTTTCATATATCAAATAAAAATAAATTGTCGTATTAAAATCAGATTGAAAATGTTTATTTGCCGGAAAATATTTGTATAGTGTCAATTCCTTTCTCAATATTGAAATATTGTTCAAGCAAACTCAAGTGACTTTGCATTTATATAATTATATTTAGTTACTTGTTAGTCAAAAAGGCAAAAAAAACCAAGCAGTCACGTTTATTTTATTATCATCTTTGGAATTTCTGTGATACATTATCTAGACTTTAGTTTCTTTTAATCTATTAGTTTATCATCAATTATTTGATATTAATTGTTAGCAAAAACCAACATCTCTTTATATTTATCCTTTTTAAATTCCGCTTTTTAATTTAAAAAAGTTTGTCACTTTTAATGGTTTTTATTTTCCTGACACTTGAAAAACCAAATATTTGCACATTACGTTGCAAATGAATAATTAATTCATGCCATAAACTAATTTACTTCCACTTGGCTGTCATTTCGAATGGCCAAACAAAGCCATCAAGTTTTATTAAAATCACAGCATGTCACAAAGTTTTTTGTTCGCTTTTAATATATTATACAAATAAATGAAAATGCATAAATAAAACCAGGCAGTCAATACAATTTACATTTATTGTCAATACAGCTCTGTGAATTCAGCAATATGTTAATCGCCACCGCCATTTCTCCCTTTCATTTTGTTGTTATATTATTTTTTTCTGCTTTTCTGCTGTGGCTGTGGTTGTGGCTCGGCCATTTCATTTACCTGTCTCGCTGGCTATCTGCTGGCCATCGTTGTTGTTATTCACATTGACATCGCCGTTGTTGGCCAGGCCATTATTGTTGCTGCCGTTGTGATTATTGTTTCGTTCGGCATCCTGCGAAGATGGTGCCAGGACAACCGTGGCAGCTCCCGTGCTCGTGCCCAAGCCCAAGCCCGTGCCCGTCGCCAACGCCGTTGCATCAGCTTCCAATTGCTGTTGCTCCCGGGCGATGGCCCTTTCCTTCTCGGCCTCGTCGATGGGCTCGCCCTTGCGCTTCACAATGTCGATTTCCACCTCGACGCCATGCAGCTTGGATGCAACGGCCTGTAAGGGAGATATGGTGTCAATGGGTCTCGGATTCACGAAATGGGAATATATATATATATAGGAAGCAAACAAGCACCCAGGAAAATTTCTGTAAATCAACTTTGACCTATGGGAGTTGCTTATGTCTTTAACTTAAGGAAAATATATCAATTCTTTAAAATATTCGATATTTTTGTAGACGATTTCTTGATTTTTGAACCCCGTAATATACGAGTATATTATTTTTGCGAGTGTATGACCCACTGTCTCACCTTGACAATACCGATGACGATGTGCTCGAGGCCCGGCCGTTCCGAGTAGTAATGCAGCAGCAGCTCGCCATCCTTCTCCGTGCACCGGAAGGATGGAGCCCTCATTCCCGGGTACAGGGTGCCCAAGTGGTCGTGCAGGGCATCCAGATTCTGCCGAGCAAAAAAACAGAGAGCATAAGATAAAAGGAAATAAAATGTTAAAATACACAAATATAAATATATTTAAATGAAATAAACTAAAGTTAAACCATTTTGAATATATCAAGCTTCGTCATCATAAATTCATTATTTTGTTACTATTTTTCTGATAGATTTTATAATTTAACTATGCAACCATACTTTGTGAATATTTAATCAGAGTGATAAATTAATTGCCATAAGCTACAGTGTAGTGTGATAATTCTCGAACGTGTTAAAATTGAATTAATTAAATGTTTTTTATTGTACTTCACATTTTGGGGATGTTATTCATGACATACAGCAGCATAAACTATTTAGTTGAGTGAAATTTTTGCCATTTTAGTTTAAAACTTAAAGGAGGTTATTGGTTTGCCAACATATAAAATGTAGTCTGTTTTTTTAACATATAAAAAAGAGCTTTAGAACATTTCTTAATTGTTTTCCCAGTTATGTCAATTTAAACAAAATATTTTGCATATAAACAAGAAAAACATGTATTAATTTTGGTTAAAAAAAATGCAAATTACTTTCTTTTTCTATTTTTGTTACGATGACCCGTAAATTGCTTGGCCAAAAATTGATGACCCGCAACCCGTTGATAGTTTTTCTCTGTGTGGTTTTGTTGTTTGTTGATGTTGCGGTGCAGACGAAAAAAATTCAATTTCATTTTTCATTATGACAAAGGATTCGAGAGAAGCATTTGCGGTGAAAAATGTGGAAAATTGAAAATAAATCGAATGTGAGTGCAACAAAAGGCGCCGAGGGAGGTGGACAATCCCGGGAAAAGGATCCCGGCAAGTGTTGGATGTGAGTGGGCGATGTGTGTGCGCTCAAGCAAAATACTTAATGCTTATCAATGATGGCGATGTGTCGATGTCGATGGCTGTGACTGAAACTGCCAAGGGAGCAGCAGAATGAAAAATGACTTCGACGGCGACTGGCAAATGCAATTGGGCCGCAGATGCAAGGGAAATGAGTGTGAAATGGCATTCAATTAAGTAAACTACATGGCTGTATAGAGTAAATAAGGCAGTAGCAGTACCTGCAGGAAATCTCGTGGCGTGGCTCCCAGCACTTGCAGGATCTTATCGTAGCCGGAGTCCTGGCAGAATTCGAAGAAGGTCTTGCCAAACAGCTCCAGAATGTCGTCTGCGGGTATATCTGTGTGTAGAACGAAAGGACGAAACGAGGGAGAAAGAGAGACATTAACAAGCTGGTCCTTTAATGGCCGGCACACACGTGAACAGCTCCTCGTGGCCATAATCTTTTGGCCAAAGCATATGCTTAGTATCAGGAGCACAAAAGGAAGGAGAAACAAAGGAACACAGTGGGAATAAGTGCAAAGAAAATGGAATATAAATTATAAATAAAGAATTAATAATTTATAGTTAATAAATATTCATAAATGTATTAATTTAAAAGGGACCTTGAGAATCACTTGAAATTGAAAATAATAAAAAATACGATTGCTTCATTATTTTATCTGTTAGATATTATCTTTGTATGTATATTTTTTCTTAGTGTATATGAAGTAACTACTTACTGAGTATCTCGACAGCTGCTCCAATTAGATTGTATGTTATTTCATCGTCGTAAATTTGTCGCACCAGAAACTGTCCCTCCATGCTGACCATGGCCTTTTTTCTGAATGTCGAGCCAAAAATAAGCAGCCATCA
This sequence comes from Drosophila parvula, assembly GCA_018904695.1. Taxonomy (NCBI): domain Eukaryota; kingdom Metazoa; phylum Arthropoda; class Insecta; order Diptera; family Drosophilidae; genus Drosophila; species Drosophila parvula. The sequence continues at coordinate 132,655 of JAEIIG010034514.1, forward strand.
AAATCGAGTCAGGCGAAACCGCAAAATGAAACGGCAGTGAAGGGGTTTTTTTTCGTTGGGGGAGGGTAAAAAGAGAGAGAGTGGCAAATACATTAATTTTAATTAAATTGCTTCTGTGTTCGTGAATTTATGAGTGAGTGGCTGGCATTCCTTCTGCCTGCCTGCCGGCCTGTCTGTGTGTGTGTCCATGGGTTTTGGACATTTTTGGTTGGGGGACTTGAGCTTTCTGCTGCCCATATGGCGGTCACTTTATATGTTCTTTCATATTTATGTTTTTAATTAAGCAATGAAGACAATATAAAGCCCTTCAAATGAGAATTCTCGGTCAGAGCCTTAAAGTGCGGAGAGGGTTTCGGTTTTCCCTTTCCTTTTTTTTCTTATTTTTTATTATGGAAAAGGAAATTTTAAGCTTTTTGCTTCTTCTTATTCTATGAGGGGTTGAATAAGATTGAATAGAAATGTGGACCGGCTATTCAAATTTGTTTTTCGGGGAATTTGTTTTAATTATAATTATTTAAGTGAATGCACAGATGTGTAAGCTGAAGGCTACTATCCTTGAATAAGGGAAAGCGAGTTTTCAAAGTGTTATTTATAAAGTAATTATGTTTAGAAAACAAATATTTATTATATTGTTTACTAAATACTATTTTTACAATCGTTATAAATATAATTCTGACAGATTTCTCTTATTACCTTCTTTGCTACTCATTTAAAAAGTGGAATTCCTTCTGTTGTTAATGCACAAATTTTAGGAAGAGCGTTGAGAAGACATAAAATGGTTCGTTGCCAGTAAATTGAGCATTCAGTTCACATACTACCGATTCGTTTTCTTTAGAGTTTATTTAAGAACGCAGTGTCAACACAACTTGAACTTTTAGCACTTCATCTATCACACATGTGGACTTTTTGCTGCTTTTCCTTTTCACATTATGGCCCACTAACACTAACATTATGGAAACCCCTAACTGGTTTCCAATAAAACCCACTATTTATTTCCTTTTTTAGCCATTAAGCTAAATACTATAAGTTAAATGGCTATTCAGCAGTAAAATTTTTAAGGGTTCCTTCCAAAAGTTAACAGGATTTGAAAGTCCAAAACTTGGCCGCGATTTGCATTGAATAACAATAATAAAGGAAAATGGAAAATGCCTTCGGTTTGCTCGCTTGCTCGCTCTTTTCCCTTTTGTGAACATCGTGCAAATCGACTTTATTATTTAATAGAACTTGTGCCAAGCTGTTACCAAAACAAATTGAATACAACGTGCCGGCAGTGAAAGTATTCTCGAGGAAAGCGGCAAAAGCGCCAGCGTTGCAGAATTGAACATGAGAACCGTGGTGGCGTAGGGTAAACCTAGAGAAGCAGCACAAAAAAAAAAGAAAAAAAAAGTAATAGAAAAGTAGATTTTGTACGTGCGAAAGTTTTTCCATTTTCCCCCACGCAGAACTTCTGATTTGTCGAGTAAGTGGGCGTGGCAACGTGGCATCGTCGCCGGTGAGCAAAAGTGAGACGAAGGTGGCCTGGTATTTCATTATTGCTCATTTCAAATGCGAGCTGCAGCCGAAGGGAAAAACCTTCGCAAGATGTTGTAGGATTGCGAAATGTGTCGACAGCTGTCGTTGAAATGTGAGAAATATTTGCACCCGTCGCCAGATTGAGATGCATTTTATTCCCTTTTTTTCCCCATCCCTTCTATTTAATTTTGCAAGCTAACACACGGATACGTATTTTATTGTGTGTGCTAGGTTTTAATTTCCTGAACTGGCAGCGGACATTGAATAGGAAACAGGAACACGAAAAGAAGCCCGCAGCATCCTGCCAAGGCGATTTCTGCATATTACACACCGAAATGGAAATTGATTTTCGTCTTGCAATTTATTATTCCATGAAATATGGCGTGCGGTGTGGATGCTCTCAAAAACTCGACCAAAGATTTATGCCAAGTGCATGCATACATTTTATGGCCACAAGCGTTGGAACGTTTAAAGACCTTAAATGCCCATTGAACTGAAAGGGAAGATGGCAGCTTATTTTATAAAAATTTGGCTCCATTTAATTGCTGGACGGAGGAGGCCCTATAACATCATCTACAGACGGTCCGTAAATGCTTCTATCTGCTGTCATCTTTCAACTGGATTTTTGGCCTTCAGTAGATTTAATTTCATAAAGTCAACACTGCCACACAGCAAATGTCTATCATTTTTATTGTGCCAGCACGGCAACATTTTGTGCCGTAAATTAAATTATCCCGCACGTTTTACCTGCCGCCCAACACTGCGTATGATTGATTTTTATTGATTTAAATGTGCGTGAGTGTGTTTGTGTGTGTGTGTGTGTGTGCGGAGTCGTGTCTGTCTCACAGCTTCGGTGCGTTCTGTCTGCGCATCCGAGCGCCTTTTGATCGACAACTTAATTGAAAAAGTTAATGTGCGTGTGCGGAGAAAACGAAATTTGTCCATTGGATTTGGGCACGTTTCGGTCTCAGTTTTTTTTGTTCTTTCTCCTAATGCAATTTGTCATTACATCCCGCCCTCCCCGGGCGGGTGCAAACATTAAAAAAGTTTGCCATTAAATTTCGCACACATTTGCGGCAGCATAAGCATCAATTAATTCGTGCTGTAAAAATTAATTACGTACACACGCGGGCGATTTATGGCCTTATTACTGCCATCCCATCCCACTGGCGTATTGCGTATACGCCACGTTGCCGCGTTAGCCCGGCAAATGCAAGACGACACTTAGTAGCATCCTCTCATCGCCTTCATTACAAATTCAATTTCCGCCCCGGCCGCCGTCTAAGTTTGTCCTGCCATCCTGCTGGGATGCCCGGCTCCCCCTTTAAACTCATTTAAATATTGTTTACGCCGTGACAACGTCAACCGAAGGCGGCCAAAACTAAGTGGCTTAATCTGCCAAACGGCGAGAGCCGCCAAAAGAAATATGAAAACATTTCGCGCCTAAGTAGCTTAGGCCAACGCCCCGGCAATTCGTCCAAGTGTTTTTGTTTTCATTCTCGCCCCGCGCTATTGGTCTTCATTGTTGGTTTAAGTTTCACGCGCATTGCCTTTTCAGAGCACCCGACATCAAATCGAAAGCAGAAATATATAGCTTTCTATATATTTACAGCAGTGCTGACAAAGAGAGCAGATTTTGGTCACATAAAAATTCAAGAAAAGAAGACAATCATATAAAATATTTATGTTTTATATAAGATATAAAAGGAAATATTTAATAAGAATAATAAGCATGAAACTAAATTAGTTTCCATGGATTTTATAATTTTTAAAAGCTTTAATACTTTCGAATTGTCAAACTGAACAATTTTTGGCTTCCTAAAATGAAAAAAAATCCATCTGCAAAACCGTCAAACAGCCAGCACTGGTGTAAATATCCCCGGTCAGCCCACTGCTTTGGTTTGGAAGCTCTCGCGTGTAAATATTATTATTTAATATGCCAATCGCTGGGGCCAGAACCCGCCCACGTGACAGAGCCATGGCAAAGCGAGTGAGAAAGTTGGGGAAAAAAAAAGGGAGAAATATGCTTGCCCGGAATGCTCAGGCCGTGGAATTTACGCGCCACTGACACGCTCTCTAACTCTCGTTGCCCCCCCGAATACCCACAGGTCCTCTTCACATGACTCTCGCTTTTTATGGCCGGACATTAAATCGCTTTATTATGAACTACTTGTTGACTTTTGGCAGCTGGAACTTTAAGTTGGCTCCCGGTCGTGACTTGGCCATGCCAGACCGCAAAGTGCGTAAAATCCATAATCAATCAGCTAATTCCAGCTTGACTTTCGTGCGGTTTGAGTTGGAATTCTTAATGAGTTCTTTTGGGGGCCAAAGCGATGAGCCAAGCCCGCATTTAATTGCGGTTCTCGTTGGCGTCTTTAACTTGGCAAAGCAGCCGGCAGCTGACTCTGAACTGTACCACAAAAGTTGTTTGGGCCTGGGATGAACATGCAACTGGGGAGGTCTTACAATTGGGGATAAAATTATAGAAATAGTAATTACACGTATCAAAAATAAAGATAAACAAAGTAAATTAAGCCTGAATAAACAATTTCAGTCGAAGAAGAAGTTTTTTTCGCACTTTAGGCGACTAATAATCATCTGCCAAACTTTCTAAATTCCAAATTGAGTTCTCTAGAAGTCTCTAAGTGCTATTATTTTCCCCACAACTGTGTGTGTGCACATTATGCGCCCACGGATATGTGTGCACACACACACACATGTACATGCACTTAAACTAACCGACATTAGCGCATTTTCCTGGCAGGCACTTAGCCAAACAGCGAATTGCAGCAGAAACTCTTCCAATTCGGCCTTGCTCCACTGAGGTGAGAATGGATTCTTGGCCTAATGTGCCGCACTCGGCCGGCTAAATGCTAGCAGCCATTCAGGCCGAGTATAGGGTATTCCAAAGTCACCGCTGTAGACGACAAGTTGCATTTTGGGAAATTTCCCAAGGAGCTGCAAGAAAAAGTAGCAGAGCGCAGCGTGGAGCAGCCGAGAAACGGAAACGAAATAAGGTTAAAAGCCACTTAAGACTCGGGGCAAGTTAATGTGGCACATAACTCAAGTGAGTCACATGTTTTATTGTCCACACTTCGCTTAGAGGAGGACGCATTCCGGGACGGTGGGCGCCTGCAGCATGGAGCAAAGCCAGGCCAAGCTGGGACTTGGCCAGGGTCAAGACGAATTAGCCATGAGCATCGCTTTGGCCTAAAGCCAGCGGCGGGAAATTAACATTGAAATTGCAGCCATTCCACATGCGGGGGAAAAGTCGAAGAAAAATGAACTGGAAACTGCTACAAAGCTAGTATTTAAAAGTTTTTACGTTTGTTGTGTCCCATTTTTAGTTGGAAATATTCATATAAATTTTGTTTTCCTTTTAATGCCTGCTGAAGGATGTTATTTCTTGCATAAAATACCTCTGTTATATGAACCATTTGGTTTGTGTTTTTCTTTACGTGTGGCATGCTTGTGTTTCTCCGGTAATCCCTGAGGCGTGTTATTCAAATCAGGAAGAAGTCAGCGATGCCAATCCCCTAGTTTTCCTGCTACCGGGAATATAGGCCATTCTCCCCTTGAGGATACCTATTCTTAGAGTGTGGTCTGGAGGTCCTGTCTGCTGTCTCGTGTGTATTTGTATGCGATTAGCGTTAAACCGCTGCCAAGCAATTCACATGCAGACGTGATGTACGTCGTTAATGATGAAGGACGTTGAATCTGAAACTGAAACTGAATCTGGTTCAAGCCCACGTTCTCATCATCATCCTCGTCGCTGTCGTCGTCGTCATTGTCATTGCCATTGGCTCCGTCAAGTCGATTTTCCTGGGGATTAGCATTTTTACTGCCGTTAAGCTGCGTCGGCCATGGGGCGTATGATTAACCTTTAATGCAGCCTCAAGTGTGTGTGTCGCACCTAGTGACAATGGAGGGACATCTCTTCGGAAAAGCCCCAGAAGAAGAAGCTGCGAAAATGAATGAATCGCACTTTTGGCCGGGCCCATTAATAACTGTCCATATGCAGGCCCACAGCCAACCAAGATTTTTCTCATTTCATTTCTTTTTTTGGTTGCCCCTCTTAGACTTGGCCAGGAGGGTCATTTATTACCGCCAGCGTCCATCGATTGACTCGCCTGCGGATTCGTTGTCTCCCCGCCATTTCGGTTTTTATCTACGCATGCACTGTGACATCCCGAAATTAGGACATCATTAGCAACTGTCGATGCCGCCGCCATTGCCGATGCTCACTGATAAATGTTGAACAAGGCATAGCCCATCGCCCGTTGGGAATTTGCGGTTGACTTCCCCCCCCCTGTCCATGCCACAAGCTCAGCCCCACTGTGCCGGATTTTCGGTTTCATGAGCGGGAGAAAGCAAAAAAAAAAAAAATTAAGCTGCGTGTGGGCCTGTAACGCAATTAGTTTTTAAAGCTGTCCTAAGGCGGAATTACGGGGGAAATTAACTTTATTGTATGCCAAGAAGATTCTCGCCGGTTGGGCGGTGGCTTTAACTGATGTGGATCCCTGTGCACGGCTATAAAAAATTCAAGATGGGGTTTTCGAAAGGACTAATAAAAATCCTCAGCTCTTATGAGACTGATTTTATCAAGAGATTAAATCGGGTTTAATATTTTTGCGGAATATTATGGTGATACAAAAGCTTGAGTGCTTAAATGAGATTTATTTTGACATTCTGTTGAGTTTTAAAGTATTTTTTAGTTAGGGAAATCCCTACATTTATTGTATTAAGTACTATTTATATTTTTTAGCTTACTCTGAGGTCATTATAACATTTTCTGTGGAAGAACAATCATAAATACATACTGTTCTTCCCTTTTATTTCAAAACAAACTGTTTTCAATCCTTTATAATACAGCATCGTGAATAATAATGGATTCATTTTCAATTTCCCTTTTCCCTTTGCCTTTGCTAAGTGTAATACCCTTACATACATGCCCTGGGTCACGCCTGAAAAATGGCATTCCGATCGAATCGAATGGGAAATTCGATTTACATTTTCAACTAGCCCCGTTGCCAACTCCGGGTCCTAACACAATTTGCAATGGGCCGCCTGTCCGGAACCAATACTATGCACAAATTTGCTCTCCAGCTGACTATCCACTCTCTGGGTCTCTCTAATGATGGCCGTCGGCCAAGGCTCCACTTCAAAAGCTGATGCAAGGCCAAACAGAAAATGGCGCAAATTTACGAAGGCACACAGAGCAACACTTCCGGCTTTGACAGTCATGTTCCTGTACTTGCAGTGCGCCTTGTTTTGCTGTAAAATGCAAATGAGCGGGAAGTATCTTCTTAGGGCATCATCGAATTGAGGAAATCTCGGAACGGAAGTCGCAGCCACACATGGAACACATGAGGAATGTCTACGATGCGAGGACAGGATTTCAATATGGGAGATTGTGCAGGCCAAAGTGCAATTTCGAAATGCTACAAAATGCGCCCTGGGAGAGGCCCTGTGTGGTTTTTAGTTTTATTAAAAACAAACTCACTCACTCTGGTCGTGTACAAAAAAAAAAAAAAAATGGCCAGGAATGGTGGAAACGGTGGCAAAACGTTTGAGCCACGCTCTGTTGGCCGCCAGCTGACCCTCTCATATGGGGAAAATAAATTGCTTTTAAGCGACGTGTCCTGCTCGCTCTCTTGCTCTGTCTGTTGTCCCCGAAGGACCTCGAGCGTGTCGCTATTCGCAAAATGCAATAAATACAAATTTCAGTGATGCATTTATGCGCGAAATACGTGCCCAGTCACTACTCCCATCGGCTGTTTGGACGCTTTATTAATTATCCGCCAGAGACCAGACGCTCGAAAAAGTAGTGACTAACTAACTAGACATTGCGTATGCGCCCCGTTTCCGGCCCAAACATATTTTCCGACTCCGGCCCATTTAATTAAAAAGTGTGACGAGGCGGAGCCGCTGCCATAACCAGTTTGCATAATTAATGACCACTGTATCATGGAATTATTATTACAAATTAATGGAATTTTCTGTGGTGTTTAGTTCGTGCGAAAGCCATGGAATATGTAATTAGCTGGTGCCGTCAAGTGAATTGAAAGCAATTCAAAAACTGACAGACCAATGGGGAAAACCCTTGCTGTGGGTTCGGGAGTGTAAAAACACCAAAGCTGTGTGCTTAGGCGAAGTCGGTTGAAAGACAAATATTTGACTTTACCCTGTAATAAGATGTTTTCTTGGGGTATGTTGAGATGTAAGTTACAAAATTTTAACATAATGTTTTCTCAAGTCAGTAAATATTTATAAGCAAAAGATTTTACACAAGGCTTTACCATTTTTTTAAAGCGGAATATAGTTTTTTTCTTTAAAATATTGTAAGGTGCAAGGATCAGAAATAGGAAAACGGAAAATTAATATGAAATCTGTAGAATTAAAGAGCGAATTGCAATCATTCAATATTTCTCTAGATCTTATAAATATTTGTAAGCTAAATAATAACAATTTAGCATAAAAGCTTAAATGATATAGCTTTTATCTTTGAATTAGGCAAGGATTTATAATTAGACGTTCATTTTGTTGTTAATTCTGTAGAACTTGTTATATTTATGTTAAAATATTAATGAAATAACTAAGAATTCTACAGAATTTATGCAAGAATTAATTTTCTTTTATTACTCTTAAAGCTTTTTCAAGTAAGTTTCTTATACTAAAGTATTATACAAGTACTGTATTTTATTACATTTACAAACTCTTTTCAAACAAAGTTACTGGGTGTCACCGTGGCCCCTATTGCATTCCCTATTTTCACTTGTAAAAGTAATATCCCTTATACAGTATTAATAATATTGACATAATTCCAGGTTTCGTGTTACCGAAATGTCGTTTTATGTTAACTATTACACTTTGTCAGGATAATACAGGATAGAGCTCGATCCCACCACACCCCCGTAAAGTCGATTAATAATGGCGATTCGCTTTGCCTTTGTCTGCTTAATGGCTGGCCATAATCGGCTGGCAGTCGCTCAAGTGGCTGCTCTGCGTTGTCTTGACTATAATTAGCCTCCTTGTGCTCCTCCATTTTATTTAGATTATTGCACACCATTTGACTTGAACGCACGAAAGGACACTCGCAGTCCCAGTCTATTGGCCCTATTGACAAGCCATTAAATGCGATAATGCTCGGCTGGCGGTGAATTGAAGGCGTCAAGTCCAACATTGCGTATGCGCAACTTGGCAGCCAGCACGCACGCGACGCATAATTCATAAAGCGATAAAAGTGAAGGACATAAAACGCCCAAAACGGAAAACTTTCCACAATAAACTGGAGATTTTTAGTGTGGGTGGAATTATATCTGAGAAGATGAGGCCATGATAAGGACAGCCGGATACCGGATATCGGGATAAGGGATACCAGGTTGTTTTATTTTTTTTTTGTTTGGCCAAAAAATATGAAGCAATCAAACAGACAATAAATGAAGAAGCTAAAGGAGTCTCGCGCGCTCCAAGCCAAAGAAATGCAATCAAAGCAAAAAGTAATCTCGGCGATAAGTGCGAAAACGTGTCAAATGCCAGGATGCCAAAAGGGGGCGTGGCTGCAGCTGACAGGGACTGGGACAGGGACAGGAACAGGGAGAGGCAGCAGCAGCTTGCCCGCATCACGGCAGTCAATAAAGCGTAACAATATTTGCCCTGCTCTGTGCGTCTCAAAACAGTTGACAAAATGGCGACGACAGTTGGAGCGGCAATATGAAAATATTGTAAATGCAAAAAAAAAAAAACGTTGGGATAAAGAAGGGGTGAAACAGGTGCTTCTGCTGTTTGTTTTCATGTTTGAGTTTGACTGAGCTGCCGGCGGCACAGTTTGCATTTTACCCCACAAAAATTGTTGCCAGCTGTCAGCTGAGCTTCAGGTTCAGCTTGAGTTTGAGCTTGATGTTGGCCAAAAAGTTTCCTGTTTTGGCCGGGCCAACGCACATATTTTTTGACGCATTAGCACGCAGACGGCAAACTCCTCAACTCGTTACAAGCCTTAAAAATGCCATTTCCCTACCAAAGATATACACACACTCGAAAATCGACTCGAATTTCCATAATGTGTGCCATGAAAATGCGATCGATTTTCCTGGGAGTGCGGCAAACAACGGAGAGGAAAAAAAAGATATAATGCTGCGGGCGTGGGCTCTCAGTTTGTGTGTGTTGTGTGTGGTGTGTGTGGGGAGTTCCTATGAATAACTAAAGCAAAAAAGCATGGCCAAAAAAGTCAGGTCATTGGTTGGTTGTGTGGGCGGGCGACTAATGGCTCGAAGTAACCGAAAAAAGAAGAAAAAATAAGCTTAGCGCGTATCAAAGCCATATATAAATACTTTTTTGGAACTGTGACTGAGCCTGTGAGTTTGCAAATGCGCTTTTAATGGCAACGATGGATGCCTCATTCGCCAAATGCCTGCAATCAAATGAGATCGTAGCCAGGGAGTGTCCTGGCAGGATGCTTGACAAAACGCTGGCTGATTGCTTTTGCCCCACGCCCAATCATCCTCACAGCTGATGGGAAATTCCAGTCAAGCGAAATGAAGATTGATGGATTTTCAGTATTTGTCAGCAATTGCCGGCAAAACCCCTTCTTTCCCTCCAACCCCCCAGGCGAACCTAATAAGTCGCAAAAATATTTCGTAAACGGTACACATTGGAACGTGTGTGTTCGTCCCGAAAAAAATTTGCAAACAAATTTACATTTAATATGACAAGGCGGCGGATAACGTGCCGGGAAAACTTTTCTAGCCCATATATCAAGCCACTGACAGAATGGCCAAGTTAAAAGCAACCTCACCTGTCGTCCTTGGCCAACAGGATTTTTCCCAGTTGGAATAGCATTTCAAGCTGCTAAAAGCACTGGACACTTAAGCAAATTAGTGATATCATTCCTGCACGCATTAAATCAGACTAAAAGGGATGGGGATGGTGATGGGGATGGTGATGGGAATGGGTATGGATATGAGTTCGGGATTGGAACCCATTAGCGAGGATTGGCGACTGACCAGCGCATCAGCAGCTGCGGCTCATATGACAGAACATACTCGGTTTACACACTGAGTGAGTGTACTATGAGTCGTCTGACATATTGACACACTCGGGCATACAAAGGGCCAAAAGCAAATCCAATTCCAGCACATGACAGGCCAAGTCAAGCCAAAAGCTGAGCTCGGCCCAATACCTCAACTTTCTCTCTCTCTCTCTGTGTGGCCGCATTGTGGTTGTGGTCTGTGCGCTGTAAACCATTTTATAGGCAAATCGATTTTTGTCTAAAGTGCCACAAACACGCACAAACAGCGGCAGCAGCAACAACAGAAACAAAAACGGCGGCAGCGACGATAACAATAACGGCCACTGTCGCAACAATATCCAAAACAACAGCAACAACAGATGAAAGTCTTGGAAAAGCAGGGAAAATAACAATAAAGCAAATGGACGCTTGTTGTGAGTGTATTAGTTGAAGAACAGGCACTGATTACACGGTTAAAAAAAGGATTAACTTCACTTGTGTGGTCCTCGAGACTGTCACGGATAAGGTATATTTTTGTTAAGCTTTCATAGGTCTTTAAAAACACATCTTTGTCGGTTATAAAGTATTACTTGGCATACAAGTGTTTATAATATTAATTTTAAATATTTTGTTGTATCTTTTTTCTGAAATATAACTTCACTTCTCCCTCTGCACCCTGCCAGACTGTCAGAACTCTCGGTTATTCTGAAGCTCTAAGCTATCTGCAGGATTCCATCTCCGCTTTAAACTTCAAGTCCGCCACATATCCCCACTTTTCTCCTTCTCCACACAACGGCATCTTGTTTAGGCAAATTAATGAGACTCATTTGTAGATTGATGTGCTGCAATTATGCGCCCAGACCAAGTAGCATAAAGCACTTAGCGCTCTGATTCTGATTAAGTGAGCGCAAACACGAGAAGTGAGACGAACACACAGAAAAAGGAGCCATCTTTAAGAGTCGACCCTGAAACGCAAGGCTTTAAAAGCAATCAGCGTTGGGGCAGACGACAAAGGGGTAGAGTGTAGACCGACGACGGACAACTATCACTCAATGCGGTCAGCTTGGATGTCAATCAAGGCGAATGCCATTGCCAATGCCACGGGGAAAGCCACGAGGGAAAATGCCAGAGAAGAAAACGAAACCCCTCCACGCACGTACACCCAACGGTACAGGTTTTACAGCCTTTACAGCCCTCGGCGGCCTCTTACTTTTGCATACCTCTTAGTTGTAGTTTTCAAGGGTTTATTTTAAGCGGGAAAATCATATATTATATATATTATATAATATATATTATAATAATATCGTTCAAATACCAGAAAAAGAATCATATTTGTCCTTTCTAATATACATTTTGAATTCTTTAAAACAAAAATGCCAAGAATTTTACTACTTGACACCGCGGTATTCTATGGACGAGACACTAGACTGCAAGGTTTCTTTTTTTGCCCGCTTTAATGAACGCTTTGACAATGCCTTCAAGTGCGAGGACGGCGACAAACGATGTGGCCCATCCGAGGACTATAGACTCAGGACTGGGGGGAGTGCAGACAGTGGCCCCGGGCCTGAGGCCACAAGATATATACATATATATATATAGAAATATATATAGTGGAAGCCAGGACACAAGACAAGACAAAGGCCGCCGTCTTTGTCTTGGCGCCTCAAGTGCTGGATAATGAGTTTGATTCGCTCAGCAGCGAATGCGAGTACAACGCTGGCTGCCAACTAACTGCAATGCAATTAAAGTCATGTCAATGCCGACCCCATTGGCAGCCATTTAAATTAAATGGTCAGTTGTGCACAAAAAGAAATTATATATAAAGATTGTAAATATACAAGGGTTGAGCTTTGATTGAGGGTTCTTCTTTTGACAGAAACATTTTACAAATAAGCCCTTGGTTGTTATTACTGAGAGTAAATTATTTCCTAGAACATTCACAGTGGAATTTCCATTATATTTTCAAATAAATTTAACAGCCCTGCCTAAAAAATTATAGATTTTAATCTTAGGAATTATAATCCTGCCTTAAATTGACAAATATTTTATGGTATGCCCCTGCTTCTGTTGCTAAGAGATCTAAGTTGGTATCTACATAAATTTAAACAGAATTATTTGGTTAGACTTGTCAAGTCACAATTTCTCTTGTCTTAAATTATTGATTTTCTCAGGTCCAACTGTGAATTCTTTCATTAAAGTTAAAGCTTTTTGACAGTGTGCTGGCGAACGTTGTTGCCATTGTTACCTTTTCGCTCAACGTAGACCTTTCTAATGAGAAAAGTTGGCGGCAGTATTTGCCCTTTTTTTTTCTTGCTTGGCCATAATTAAAGGGTTGTCTGGGGGCCAAAGCTGCCGACACCCGATGCCACTTGCCTTTTGACGGCTCTCGATTCATTAGCAATCTGTAAACGTGGCCAATACAAATGGCAAGTGACTTGCGGGTTAAGCAATCCAAAATCATAAATCACGGCCAATTAGGAGGAGTTCGGTCTATGACTCAGACGGCGCTCAGCAGTAGCAGGACACACAATGGCACGCATGTAGCAATATCAATAACTTAATTAAGATAAATGCGAATTGTATATAGCCTGTAGACACACAGACTAACACTCCCATAAACAAAGTCGAACGCACAGACGGCGCGTGGCAGTTACGGGGTGTTGATTTCCGCTAACTCGGCACACTGAGAATAAATTTTGCAAATTTTTGTAGCTAAACTATAGTCTTTAATCCAACTTACTTGTATTAACAACCTGTACAAGTTCTTAAACAAGGTTATAAATATTAGTTTTACTTCTTAAAAGTATTCTATTACACATTTCTGAAATAATTCAAGAATGTTTTTGTATATTTGTAAGTTATTTATATTTTTAGATATTTTACCTGCTTTCTATTTTAGATTAGATCGTGCTATGCTGTAAATATATTTTTTCTCAGTGCCAATATTGGCTGCACTTGTAGGGCCGAAAAAGGAATCCTGGATTTGGGCCTGGGAAATCCGTGTACGCATTAATGCGACGCGTGTTTTGCTTGTTTATGCTCCGCCAACAACAAACAGCCTCAATTAATTTATGTATATCTCACTGTATTTGTGTGTGTGTGTGTGTGGGAGTGGGAGTTGGAGTGGGCGGGTCCACGCCCATCAAGTGTATGTCCATGTCCGATGTGAAAAATGGATAATTAGTTAATTGCGGTACGTGGCAGACAAATGTTGGTGTGGCAATGGGTGGGATTTATGTATTTTAGTTATTAATTAAGTGCGAGCCGCAGTTAATCTGTTTGTGCAGGCCCAGGACCTTGAATTGTATGTGAAATATCCTGGTTATTTCGGGTAATATAATAGCATAACATATGTATGTACATATATCGTGGAGCGAAAGTCACCGAAAGTCTGTGAAAGTGATTGGGTTTCCCAAGCACACCCCCCTTTTTGTTTTTATTGCTTGGCCTAATGACAGTGGGTGTCGTTGGCTAATGAGTTTGTGCAACTGTTTACCCAGTACTTGGGCGCTACTTACTTGATCTTCTCCCATATTTCGTCGCCGAAATGCTTGAGCACCAGCAGCTCCAGGGCGTAGTTAACGAAGCCATACTGCGACCATGAAAAGAAAACAGACCGATTAGTATTTATGTTTATGTCGGCCGTTAGCCAAAACATCAAAATCTACCCAGCTATTTTCTATCTGTTCTCCTCATAAAAATCGAAGCTCTTTCGATTTTAATTGCATTCCCAGGCGGGCGAACTCTGGCTTTGATTCGAGTCGATAAATTTGAAATATGCGAAATCAATAGCGATTGCGCATTTTCATTTCGTTTTAAATGTATCCGAAAAGCAATCAATTTGATTTGTTGTGCGAAATCAAACTGGAGCCCCTGCCCTTCGCAAGGGACAGAGTTCAGACATACCTACGGTATCCAGATACGCAGCACAATCAATCGCTTCCGCCGGAAGTAATACTAAACAAGCAAAATACTTGAAATATATTTACATACATTACGCATACGTCTAGTTGGCCACACATGAGGCTTCGTGTGTTTGTGTTTCGCCTCGCTGTTTGTGTTTGTGTCTGCCACTGTTTCTCCTGCTGTTGCTTTTACCATTTTTTTTTCTCTCCTCTTCTTATTTTCCCTTATTTTCTGATTTTCCCAGCTCTTGGGTTTTGTGCTTTTCTGCTCGGTTGTCTGATGAAGATGTATCTAACCGATATTTGATGTTTATTGCCTTTGTTGGGCGCATTGAAATGTTGTAGCAACGGAGGAGCCCTGGCCTCAAATGTACGAAACTGTGGCTGGGAAATAAGGATGTTTTCAAATGCTGCGAAAATCGCAATCATTAGATCAACATTTCTGTGCGTATGTCAACGTGAGGAGTTTGCTGAGCCACGTTGATTTGCCCGGCCAGGTTGCTTATCCAGCCCAAGGATCTGATTTAGATGCCTTTGAACTTTAGCGCAACAAAAATTGATTCAACCCCACTTTACTTTCTATAATCCCCCCTTTTTTCTCTGTGAACTAATTACGTTTGCAATTAAATCAGAAAAAATAGAGGGAATGATTATAACAGAAAGCAACTGCTACAGGATTTTCTCTAGCTATTTTCCTACTCATCTCCCTCTCTACCTTCCCAGCTCTTTGTGGCAAATTAATTACCTTTTTTGAAGTTCGAAACCATTTCTCATTTTCACTTACCATTTTGATGTGTGTTTTCCTTTTCGGTTTCCGCTTAATTGAAACGCTTTGTCGGCGTATTTAATTCACTTTCACAACGAATGTGTGTTCAAACGCATATCACAACTGAAATTGGACACCAGAATTCCATATTGATATTGCAATTTATTTCATTTTCATTTCACTATTTGTCCCTCCTGCTGGCGATTTCCACTGCGCGAGTGCGACGACAATGAAAATGTAATAAATTATATTTGTTTGCCCAACCGATATGACTGCTATGATAAGCGCAAAGGAAAATAAATAAATAGCGTAATGAAAATTACAAAGTAAACACTGTGGTCTGCGAAATTATGAGCGGAGAGTGTGGCCACTGGCAAGTGGGAAAAATATATGTTTCCATCGACCGAATCGTTGTTGTAAATATGCATATTTTACGACTTCCCAAAACCGACTTGGCCATATATACTATATGTATATGTAGCTTGAAATTCGGTAGCTCGCATTAAATACCCACACTAATCAAATATTTAAATGAGCGGAAAACAGAAAAGTTTCGGCCCCGAAACCAAGACTCGAGCATTTCCCAGACGCGCGCCAGCAACAATTTCTGGGGCCTTTTCTGGGCCGTAACAACTGCATTTTTGAGTATAACGAGCTTGTAGCTCGTATGTGCTTGTTTGTTGCATGCCACATGCAACACGTGCGGAAGCCAAAGGCACAACACACCCAGTACATACAGGCATCACAGCCAGCACACCAATACACGAAGAACCCGCAACACAGCCATCAACTGGGTCACAAAAAGGCAAGGAAAATGAAGGCTTAAGTTTCACTGAAGCCGAATATTAGATGTTCTGGGTTCAAAAAAGAAATTTAAATAAGAAATTAACTTTATTACCTGATTCTAAAATGTGTTAAACTTTAATATATTGAAAATATATATTTTTTAACTATAAAGTCTGAAATAATGTGAATACTGAGTGCAGAGAACTGAATGCTTATTTTTAAATATTTCTTTAGCATATTATTTATAATATTATATATTGATATTTTTCCCTCAGTAACCTCACAAACTTATATGTAAATATTAAAATGATGTACGAATTATTGTGAACTCAATTTTCTAAACATCCCCCGAGTGAAACCCTTTTAGAGTATCATCTAACAAAAAAAAAGGGACCAACCGAAGCGACAGCTTGGCGTTGAAGCTACAGCAACAAAGGCAGCAAGCGGCTGGTTAATTACACACAGGTACACACAGCTAAAAACACACATCCCGCACACCTGTTCACCTGGGCGATTGTGAGTGTGAGCAAATCTCGAATTTTATGCGCCACGACGAGTGCAGGGCAATTAAGGCATTGCGAGCGTTGAGTTTTCACGGAGTTTTTGGCATAGGAAAACTCCTTGAGGGCAAAGGATTTTGGCGGGGGAGAGAGAAAAAACGAGAGCAAAAATGGCAAAATGGCAACCTGTCTGGGGAGAAAGTTACCTTCAATTGAAAAGGGAAACTTGGCCTGCAAAGGCAATGATAAGTTTAAGGGAAAATCCCCTCTGTAAGCCGCACTTTAAGTCAACTCCAGGCCCACACTTTAAAACAGTCGTCATAGAGAGAGAGAGCGAGGGAGCAAAATATTGATTTTCGTCCATCTTGGCAAACACTTTTGTGGCCCATTAGAAGCCTCGTTAAGGTGGCTTCGCATAACACGTGTATTAACATACAATTTCTACAGATATTCTTGTATATATTCGTGTTGTTTTTATGTCATTGTTTGGCTTTATTCCCTCCCCCCTTAGTGGGGGCTATTTTGCTTCTTACGAATACCCAAAATAATCGGTGAATTAATCGAGGTAGAAAGTCCTGCCAGCAATAAGTATTTGCAAATGACCTCGGGGCCGTAACGGAGCCACGGTCCTGACATCCTTCCGATTGAGCGAATTTTAATTACGTGCAACATTTGGCATTTTGATAACGGTAGCGGCACACTGTCAACAGACCGACAGAGAGAGAGCGAGAGGTCCTTGTGCTATTTTCGTTCGCCGTCGTGAGACAAGAGTGTAAATAAGTCTCGATTCCGAGGGCTTTGCATTTGTTTGTGGCCTGGCTTACTCGAGCAGGTCCTGCGAAAGTTCCTGCCCTCCCCGACTTCTTCTTTTGCGGCCATTTGTCACTGCTATTTGGCGATGACGAGCACGCCATTTGATAATTGCGACAAAATGTTACGGGGATGCGAAAGTAAAAACAAAACGATATTTACTCGGCCCAGTTGAAAAGTCCCTTGCCTTTTGCCACTACTCCACCCCCCTGTGGCCCGTCGCTCTGCCTGTCAATTTAGCGCTAAACTGACAATAACTGAGTTAATGATGAGCCTGCCATTAGGCCCGGGCACAAAATGAGGCTCGCAGTGCACACAACATGGCCACAGTACGGCCGCAGGATGTGGATGCCGTGTCCTTCTCAACTTAGTTGTGTTTGCACAGTGAAAAAACAGCAAAAAAATTAAAAATTATACATTTACTTTAAGCATCAAAGAAATAGTCATATAAATATTTTGACAAAGTTAAGTAAGGTTTCTGTACTTAGTGTGCAAAGTTTAATAAAAACATAATAAAGATTATGAAAATAGTTAAGTGATTGTTTTGGCATTTTAGTACTCAAGAGATCACTTAGTTTAGATCTATATTTCAATGGCACCTATAATATTATTATGTTAACAAAATATAATCCAAAATTAAAATAAAATTGTTATTTTAAATATAGAAATTATTTGTTCATTCAGAGCCTTGTGGAGATATTGAAAATATATTAAGTCGAAGCACATTTCTTAGACAAAAGATTTGGTGATACTTTGAAATAAATTTCTAAAATTCTTTAAGATATGATTGTTTCAAATTTTATTGTTCCATTAATAAGCCACAATTTCTTTATAAAATTACAAGAATATACACTATTTTTATGACACTTTTTAATGGCTTTTTGAATAAGCTTTTTACTTGGAAAAATTCATACCAAGGAAACCGTGAGTTTCAGATCAAAATTTATCCGTAATATTAGCTTCTTGGTGCCATCTTTAAACCAGTGCGTAATTTTCGCAGTGTATCTTTTCGGACACTAAAAGGGAAATGAATGGAAAGTGTGCGGCAGAGCAATTGTACATTCAACTCTGTGTCCGCCCGGGCATTTATCAAATATAATGGACATTCACTATCGTCCGACCAACTAAAACAACTGTCAGCAAATTGCCGTGGGCACGCAAAGCTAAATGTCTAATAAACTTTGACATATTGAGGCAAATATTTCTATTTGGCAACTTTTTCGGGCACGGAGAAGGGGGAGAGCCCCCATAAATTATGGACCACGACGGGGACAATGATGGCGTGAAATACTCGGTGTCTGCGCACCAAAGTATGCTTTAATATCCAGGGCCAAGTGGAATGCCATTGTTCGCACACCAGCAAACAAAAAACAAAAAAAAACAGAAGCGAAATACGAAAGCATGTGTGTGTGGGCGAGTGTAATTTACATTTGTTTGAGGCGCGCGATTCTCTTCTTATATTTATTTGTATTTTATTTTTTGTTGTGTTTTATTTCAGCGATTCCCCTGGCTTTTGTTTATTCGCAACTTGTGATTTATTTCGCTGTTTTTGTTATACTTTCTCTCTTCTGTCTGAGTTTCGTTTTCGGTTTAGGTTTCGGTTTCGGTTTCACTCTCGCGATAACCTTCCTTCACTTTCACTGACTCTGCCGCCTGATAAGACGCTCGCTCAAGGAACCCGGACTGCGAACACGGATGCGATACGGATGCGGATTCGGAGGAGCGATTCCCACTCCGCTGGCTGCAACTGGCCGCCGTACACTGTCCGTCGGAGTGAACGATTCGCGTGAAACAGCCGTCGACGACTGAGCGCTGGCTGACTCGTCCTGCCGATTTAAAGGCGGCAGGACCAGGACACTTGTCCGCTTTTCCTTGCCTTTGTTGCCTTGTTGCCTTTGCCTGTGCCAAATTGCCTGGCCCACTCAGCTGTTTGTTGTTGCTGGTCGTCGGGAGGAAAACCCGAGCGGAAAAGCTTCGCTGCGCTGCGGGAAAAGCTCGCTCTTTCGCCCTGTCTCGCTCTGACGGGGTTTTCAGATACTAGCCAACAGATGGCGGCCGGTTGATTTTGAAATGATACTATCTACGAGATATATTACTTTATTTTAATTTATATATAAGATATAATATATTAGTTTATTTTTTTCATTTATAAAATATTTAGAACCATATAGGCGGAATGGAAAATAATGTTTTGTCTATTTTTTTAATTTTCGGTCAATGCTATAGACAATTGTAAAATAGAAACATTGTTTTTATCGTTTTCACAACATTGCGTTAACAAATATAAATCTAGGGTCCTCCATAAATCACTAGGGGTTTTAAAACTCTTAAAAAGGTGTCTAAAAGTTTGCAATGAAATATGTGAGGTACCAAATTGAGTGTAGATTTGTTTTTTTTTACCATGTACAATGCTGTAATATTATTTTGGAAACTTTTTCAAGAGTTTTAAAACCCCTAGAGATTTCTGTAGCACCCACGAATTATCATTTGGATTTCCATTTAAAACCATGATCAGTTAAGTCGAATGATAGTATAAAAATCAATCATAAAATCTTAATTTAAACGAAAATGCAATTATTGCTTTATTTTAATATCATTTATTTTTAATTTAATACAACTTATTTTTTGTATAATTATTATAATTCTAATTATAAAAAAAGAAGGATGCTTGCCTGCTTGGTAAAAACCATAAGTTCAAGTTTTAAAGTCCCCTATAAATTTCATTTAAAACATATAAATAAAACAATTTTATAATTAAGTTCAACAAGGTCTACAAAATTCTTAGAAAATATTTCCTTTCACCTTTTGGACCCTTGTAGCTCTCACTTGTTAGATGCGGCGTAAATCAGTGGCTCGATTTTCTCCTGCATTTGTTTACTTTGCATTCACCTTCTTATTGCCACCCGGCCCACTTCCGTTTCCGGTGTTATTTATTGCCGTCTTTATTTACTTTTCTAGGGCCGCTACTGCCGCTGCTGCTTCTGCTGATTTTTGTCAACTGGCAACGCTCAACGTCTGGATTCAGCTGGATTCAGGATTCCAGTCAATGGCTCACGCATAATTTACCTACGACAATAGATTTTCGGGCAGCTCCAGTCGAGCAGATGAACATTTCTGCGCCAAATAAATTAGAGCCACTTGCATTGCAAACGGCAAACAGAGTCCTCGTTGTACAGTAATTGAAATTGAATGGGAGGTTGTTAGTGGGTGTTAGGCGGTGTCAGTGTTAGAAGGTTGTGAGTGGGTGTTAGAAGGTTGTGAGTGGGTGTTAGAAGGTAGTCAGGAATGGTGGCGACTCTACGCCAATGTGGTGCACGGGGGGCGTGGCTAAGCCAGCACCTGTCAGCGACATGGCTGCCACTGCAGCCACTGCATCACCTGAACGCCTAAATTAATTACTCTCCCGCAAACATAATTAAACACAGTGTCCCCATTTTAATTGTGCTGGCTACTTTGCAACAAAAGGTCGAAAGAGCATCGAGTAACAAAAACAGACACCTTTGCCGAGTTGTTGACGTGCCATCGCTGCCGGTGACACTGACGAAGGAGTCGCTGGCAGAAAGGGTGCGGTAGCCCAGTAGCCAGGTCCCCGGTTAACCGGCCAGCCTGATGACTGTCAAAGACATTTACAGAATGCCGGGGGCTATGGCTTTACGCAAATGCAAAACCCGAGGCGGAACATTTATGTTTGTAACTAACCAACTAAAGGGAAGTAAAATATTAAATACCCTTACATTTTGTATAAGTAAAGAGGTGTCTTTAAATTTAAAATTAGTGGTACTTGTCACATGAGTTTTTCTTAAAAGATTTCTATGAACTTTTATTTCTAAGCCAAATAGTTCGTCAACTGGATTAACCAGCTAAAGCGTCGGTATCTAAGCAGATATTTTTATAAAATAAAAACCTTTATACAGTATTTTTAATAAGAAATAATAGTTGGTACCGTTCCGTTGAATAAGTTTCAGGAAAGATTAATACTTTAGCTTCAAACGCAAGCTTCTTTGTCAATTCTTTTTTTATTTTTTGCAACACTATTTATATCATAAATTTTATAGAGAAAAGTCTCAAAATATACATAGTATTTATTACTTTCGCATTTAATAAATATACTTTCTCTTTGCTTAAACTTCTTAAAAACCATATACCTTTCTCAAATACAAGAGCATCGCCAAGTCAAGCGGCCTGAAGAACCGAATATGGCCACTAAAGGATACCACGGCGCCTGTCCTGGACACTCCAAGTCGTTACAAGGCGGATTCTTGATCCAGTTTCAGTTTCGGGAAAAGGAAGGGGAAGATGCGGAAATGCGGATAACCGCGGAATAAAAGAAGCCAACTCATCGAGGCGGACTTGGCACATTGTGCCAGTGAAATGGAGCGTGTTCGCTGCAGAAGGAAACTCCTGTCCTGCCGCCGGACACCAATCAAGCTCGCTGCCAGGAGATGAGTATCTGGCTGGCATTTAATTAAGAGGGCTTGGCCGAAGGGGTTAACAAAGTTTTCGGGGCATCGGCATCGGCATCGGGGCATCCCAATAGCTGCAAGAGAGGGAAAGTCTGGTAAGTCACGAAAATATTCCATTCTGTTTGTGAGTATTATGGGCGGCGGTGCCCAGCGGGCGTAACTAGCGCATTGAGACAAAGGACAAGTGCATCAGGATAATCACATCACACTTGAGTAAATAAATTTCTGAAGTGGAACCGACTCTGCTGAAACATGTTGCCGGGACCATCTTCCATGACAATAGAAAAGGAGGCAGTGGCAGCAGGCAGAAGAACCCTCACCGCTCAGCTAGCTCCTTCTGCCTGCGTCTTTTTGTGGCATCTACGTGCTCCAAGCTCAAAAGACTCACACACGAAAATTGCACAGACAAGTGGGCAGAAAAATGTTACCATAGGAGTGAATTTTTGAACAGAGCTCGGTCCCAAAGTTTTAAACAACAATTTCCGATCAAACCGAACCCATATTATTATCTGTGAATATAAATATTTGTATATAATATATAAATATAAAACATTTCTTAATGAATCACATATAGTAATTCCTGAAAAAATTATAATTCATGCTTAATACTTTGCATGACTCATTTAATATAGTTTTATTTTTAAGAACTGTGAAAAACCCATTTACTGGTGTTACACATCGTCATCAAACAAAGCTTAAATTACTTATTTCCATACTGCATGCAAACGTATTTCAAAATTACTCAGAGCAATCCGAATGTAATCTCGCATTTAATTGCATGGCTCCAGGCCTTTCAGGAATAATGTCTATATCCGAGTCAAGGTAAATAACAGCCCTGCATGTCATGGCATCTCTCAATTATTGCAGCAATAATAATTGAAAATAAATACGACAATTTGGCCAGAGAGATGTTTATTGATTACAAGGAATTGTGTATCAAAGGCCAGAGGGCAAAGTTAACAAACAACAAGACTGTAACCTAGACTGCAGTTCGTGTGCATAAGTTAAGTATAAGTTATTTATGGGAATTCCACTTATTTATATCTTGTAGAGTGCAACAGCCACCTTATCAAAATACAAGACATTGCTGTAAACAGGAGTAATTATAG
This sequence comes from Drosophila parvula, assembly GCA_018904695.1. NCBI lineage: Eukaryota > Metazoa > Arthropoda > Insecta > Diptera > Drosophilidae > Drosophila > Drosophila parvula. Next base: position 155,513 of record JAEIIG010034514.1, read on the forward strand.
CAATTAATAATCAGTAAAAAAATAGAACAAATTCTTCATAGAGCCGGGAAATATTCAGACTCGTTTCTACAAGCGCGCGCGAGTTCTTCAAACTCGAGTGGCAATTCAGAAAAGGGGAGAGAAAAAAACTCAAGTGATCGGCGGCGATGTTGGTGGCAGCCGTTCGAGTGGCATCTAATTATTCACGCGGTTAATTCTATGGCCACCTATCGACAGATTTGATCTTATAAGCTGCGGATTTATATTTATGAGTGGAAGCACTGAAAGAAACTAATCTTTAGTTATTTTATTGCTATTTGGCTTGGGGTATATTTTCGCATGGAAATTCGCTTTAAGATTTGGTAAAAATAGCAAAATCTGTATTGTACTTCATGTTATCTTATCTCTAATTACTCACAAAATACTTATCCATATCTCCGACAAACAAAGTCACTGCTTTCGGGGAACCAGACAACTCTGCATAAATAAGATTAAACAATATAACCTACTAAAATTCAGTATCTTAATAACTTAACACTTTTGGCCATTTCTTTTAAAGATGTATTAAAGAATATATATATATTTAATATTTTTAGAAATATTCTAGCATAGAGATCTTGCTGACTTTTACATATATTTCTTAATTAAATCGGGAAGCTAGTTTTTATCGCTTAAATTATAAACAGAACAGTTTTCTGATATACTCGTTTGCATTGAAACATATTTGCTTTATCTGGCAGATAGCCAGACCATTTTTCCATAATTAAAACAAAATTGTAATAAAATGAACGTCATCATTTTTTGCGCAAGTGCAAATATTTAAATGTACTTACATTTCCCAGTGTGCGGCGGCGTTGAAGTATCTTAAAGTTTTTCTGGTTATCAAAACAGCTACCGATCAGTGCATGCATATTGTAGCGGCATCTCATCTTTTTTTTTATCAGAGAGAACCTTATGAGAATTTTAAAGAAACAGAAGTTTAGAGACCACAGAATACCCATCAAGCTATGTAAGAGAACATTAAATGTTTAGAAATATTTTAAAAGAATTTAGAAAACACCTTTTATGAGATAAAAGACTAGAAATACACAAACTCTAAAAAGGAATAAAATATTGTAGTATTAAAATATATAATGCATGTTTTTATAAACATATAAATATTATATTTATTACACCAACTGTATAATCTCTTATTTTAAATATTCTTCAAAAGTTAAAGAAGATTTCAAACAACTCCACAAACATAGAGCAAGCCACAAGAAGTGAAAGAAGTTCGATCGTTCGACCTTTGAAGATGCTGCCATCCTGACCACTAACTGGACCACCAACCAGTTGGCCTTGAGCTCAACTCTCACTAGATGTCACTTTCAATTGCTCAGCCAAACTTCTGGGAAAAGATGCTATTCCGGCAGGCCCTATTCCAGGGTATTGTGTTCTCAGACTGAAACAAGTTTTATCGCTGTACGCAAAGTTCTCCGTCAGTCGATCGCGGGAGCTCGGGAGTGCGACAACGCAGCCTGCTCTTGAATATAATTGAAGTAATAAAGATCAATAATAATAGTAATAAAAAAAACATTCGATCTTCGCCAAGAAGATGCCAAGTCTGATGTTCTTGTGTTTAATTGCTGGCAATATAGCACTTGCATATGCTTCGGACAGTTCGGAGGAGACCCAACACCTGAGTCCGACGGAATTCAGCAAGTGTCTGGATTATTGTCACCTCAAAAACGTACGCTTTCTCCTCTGCATCAGCGAGGATGGCAAGCTGGAGAAGAGTCCTCTGAAGGACTGCACTGAAGGCGACTGCAAGGCCGAGGATTTTCCAATCCAATATGAGACGAAAAACGGCTTTGAACTTCGCATGAATCGCGTGGAGGCAACCAAGGTGGGAAAGCGAGCCCACCTGAGGGATCTCTGCTTGGATGAAAGGAATGTGCCGCGAAGGCGCAGGTGTCAGATCCGGAATGGTACAAAGACCTGGCAAAGTTTCGAAAATGTAACCTGCAGAATGGCGCCACAGCTCAGCACGAATCTGGATAGTCTGGCTGTGGACAATCGCTCGGATTTGAGTCAACTCAGCGACTTGGTGACTCACTCCCAGGAGCCGCTAAACGCCGCCGATATCGTCAGTATTTCGGAAATTCTTGGTATTCATGCAAAGAAATCCGTTAAGAAGGTGGATGATATTGAGGATCTGATGAACATTTGCCAGCAGGTAATGTCCACCGATAGTGAAACCCTGCGCCTGGCAGCCGAATCCAATGCCACCAACTCGCTGCTGAGCAATTTCGAGGATTATTTGGATGCTCTGGCCCCGCAGCTTCTACCAGGGGATGGAACCAACACCTTACAGAACTCCCGAGATCATGCACAAGTGGAAACACAAACTATTCTTGAAAAAGGCGTTGTCATTCTTCGGACCCAGGAGCTGAACGTATTCTTTGTGGATCCCGCCATAGCCAATGTGACGGGCATAGCCATCTTCTCGGAGGGACTAACATCTCAGTTTCAAATTCTACAATCAGCCGAGAGTCTGGAAAATATTCGGGAGATTGAGAATCTGGAGAGTGCGGCGATTCTACCCGATAAACTGTGGCGGGATGTGCAGAAGAGAGGTGCCCGCTACCTTATCTTCAAAGTTTACGCTCGCGATGCCCTGTTTGTGGAGACGGAGGAGGAACTGAAACGAAGGCCAACCAGCAATGTTATCTCAATAACGATACCGGGACTGGAAGGTGAGAAAATTAGTTATCTTCGTCATGTGCAATTAAATAAAAGTGGAACAACTGCAGCAGAAAATTGGAAAACCTAGTAAAAGTTAGTCATAAAAAGGCAGCTGCATGAATACTGCAACGTTGAGTGAATATTGTGTTTATGACTTGCATGAATTATGCCGAGCATTTTTTTTGTTGCTTAATTAATTCAGAAATTACCAGCTAACTTTAAAGTTTCAAATTTAAATTTAAAGTATCTTTACTTCCGAACAATTTCCTTGATAAATTCCTTCAATAATTATTTATTTTCCAGATCACAATCTACCCGGAAAATTGACATTTTTATTGCGCAATGGCGACACGAATAAATCCCAGGCCGAGGGAGGCTGCGGCTATTGGAACTATGCGACCTGGCTGAGTGATGGCATATCCACCTGTGGCATTGATAGTGAAGTCCAACTGGATAACTCATCGCATCCGGTGATCCTTTGCCATGCGGATCACCTCACCCAGTTTACATTTCTGTTGGGCGTCAGAAGACCACCGGAATCGCTTTTGCTCCCCAGCAAAGAGGATTTGCCGTTGGATATTATAACGAATATTGGATTATCGCTATCGCTAATGGGACTATTGGCCATTTTTGTAACGGCAGCGCTTTTCAAGCGTTTCCGGAACAAGGCTTCTACGAAGATCCTGCTGAACTTGTGCGTGGCCCTGGTTCTCCAGATCTCCTTGTTCCTGGTGCTGAGTGAGGGTGACTTGCTGAAACAGCTAGATGGAGGTGACTTCGATCGGTGCCTGGTGACGGGAGCAATGATGCAATATCTGCTCCTGGTGGTCTTCAGCTGGATGTCCATCATTGGCTATCTGCAGTACAAACAGTATGTGAAGGTGATTGGGGTGAAGCATACGCAGCATTATATACTGAAGTCTGCTCTGGTGGCCTGGATACTGCCGCTGATACCCACACTTTTGGTGGTTTTCCTGGACTCCGGCTCCTACCGATCCAGCAGTAATGCCACCACTCAGGACATACCCATTGTGTGCTATCCCTCGGGATATGGCTTGGGACTGGGTGTGATCTTGCCCATTGGTTTGATCACCCTTTTCAATGCCTCGATGCTGATCTACATAAACTGGGGCATTCGCAGGGCATTTATCACGAAAAATCACACCCTGAAGCAACTGCATCTCTCCGTGCTGCTCTTTTTTCTCCTTGGAGTCACATGGATTTTTGGACTGTTCGCCTTTTTCGATTTGGGGAGAATATTCTCGTATATCTTCTGCCTCACAGCCACTATGCAGGGATTCGTGTTATTCCTTTACTTTGTGGCATTCAACAAGGATAATCGGCGATCCTGGCTGACAATGTGCAGCATCCGCCGCTCGAAACGTGGTCAGGAAGTCATAGATCTGGCCACCGAATCTACGTTTAAAAACTCAACGAAATCAACTCAAAGTATAAGTAATTAAGTGTAGATTATACTATATTCGAATTAGGTAAATTATTCTGTCTGCAATATAACGATAATGGTTATAAATAATTATTACAAAGATGTATATAGATCTTGATATATAATAAAAAAAATAATAAAAGAAAACATAAATAAATTGAATATATTTTTAAATATCCAAATTACTTTACAGTGTACTTTCCTGAATAAAACAGATAAGAGTTCTGGAATAAAAAAGATAAGAGTTCTGGAACACACAGATAACCAAAAGATACTATGATAAAAAGTCACTTGAAAAGTGACATTGCCCATGAATCTCGTTAAGATAACAAACTTATCCCACCGAAGCAACCTAGTTTTTAAAATTCTACATAAAACTGAGGAATTTCTAATAAACATTATTATAAACATTACAATTCCCACAGAAGAGGAACATTATTGTGCAATAATTGTTATTTGCTGTGCCTGGAGGGGGGTTAATTATACAATTTACAATCTGTAATCTGTGTGGAAACCGGTTATCATAAAACTTTGCATGGAAAAACAAACATTGCATTTGCAAGATAACGACTCATCAAGAAAGCATAGCTAAAAATTTGAATTTTAATTTAAAAACAACATTTAAAAGTATTTAATTTTATATATATATTATATATGAAAATGTAAATTATTTAAAGCCTTTGTAATATCATAAAACATAAAAAGCTTTCCTTGCTTTTAGCCAAAGTAAAATGTAGGTTAAAGTTTAGGTTTTTAACTCGAATGGTCTCTAACTCGAAGCTCTAGAAAGCTGCTATGAAACATGGCCAAAACAAAGCTTGCTGTTAACTTGGTTAAGGCAGCTTTTAACCGGTTGGAAGCTTCGAAACGTTGGCATCTCTGTATTTCCCCCGCTCACTTCAAATTTATGACTTCTAATTTATGTAAATGAGATGACAAGTTCGCTTTTGGTGAATGTATTTCATAGATTACGACGGCACACGGCGCGCGGCCTGGCTTGGCTTAACTTCGGTTTTATTGGATGCGATAAGGTCGTAAGTCTTAGTCATGGATCGGATGGTATGTTGTTGGTGTCTTAATTTAGATTAAACATTATACACAACTAAAGTATCGTTAAATTAGTGCTAGGAACCAGTAAGCTTAAGGCAAATTAGCCAGGCACTCCGCTGGTTGTCCACTCGTCGGCGGCATTCCACAGCCAGAAGCCGCGCTTGCGAACTCGTTTGCGAGACAACAAACGCTGCCGCCTCCAAAAATTAAAGATGGCTAAAAGTAAAAAAAAATAGCTTCGATTTCAGCGCTTTATCACCAGCAACCGCAGCGGAATGTAAGAGCTTCCGGGTACCACATCCTTGCCCTCGGGCAGGAAGTGCTGCGCGTAATTCTTCGGCGTCGGTGAATTGGGGGGCACTGCATACTCCAGGACGTTGTCCGAGGCGGCACCGGAAACCACATACACCTGCATCAGAGCCTGCGGCTTCTGCCATTTCTCAGCCGGCACTTCCGCCTTTGTTTGCTGGACAAGTGCCCGCCGGGAGAACTGGGTTTGGTGCGGCGTCTGCTGCGCCTGCTGATTTTGGTCCGCCTGCTGGAAGCGCTCCAGGTGGCCCTGGATGATCCTCCGCAGAGCGGCCATTGTACTGGGCGACGGCGGTGGGTATACGTAAGCCTTTGCCGGGGGGCGTGGCAGGTAATCTCGGCCACGAGTGGCGGCATTGGCCAAGGCCACAAGCATAAAAAGCTGCAAGATTGCAATTAATTTATCAATTCGGAATATTTAAATTAAATAAATATAAATAGCCTATAATTAAAGTAAAAATGATGAATTTACATATGATGTTTATTAAAGCAGATGCTTAAATAATATTAGCCAACAAAATATGCAAATAAGACCAGAAACTAAACTTTATAAATATAGCGAAAATATATAATTAAATCGATTTTAAAAGCAACCACTTATAAAAGGACAGAAGCCATATATTTGAAGCTAAATTTGACTTTCACTTTCGAATGTTGTATTTCAATTCACTTTGCCATATTTGTAAAACTGGCAGCTAATATTATATATTATATACTACAATATTTTATATTTATAATGCCACTTAAGTGCATATAAAGGTTTTGGTTGCCAAGCTGAAACTCTAATAAATTACTTTCTTTAATAAAATCAAAAGCGAAGTGACTTCCAAACAGTAACCTGGCTTTTGTCTGCATAAACATGAAACTCGTTTTATAATCTAATTTCCATTTTCTTAAAAATAAACGTCAGCATTAATTATATTCGTCAAATTTAAATCAAATATCTAGTTTTCAGAAATTGGTCCATAAAATTGTGTCAATAAAAAAATGATTGGTTTGTTTTTAAAAGGTTGAGGGGTCTTTTTTTTAAAGATGAAATCAATTAAGCCAATAAAAAAAATAATATAATATAATATAATAAAAGTAAGTAATATATTTTAATGACTTCATTCATAAAATGTCATCCTAAAATGAGTAATTACCATTTTAATGGGAGAACTATTTGGCTATATTTTTCTGAGTTAAAAATCCATGTTTAATCATAGATTTTCTTGGCAATAACAGGACATCTTTTCCCTGACCTTAACTCACCAATAAACACGTCCTGTACATGGTCCTTGTGTCGTTATCCAAACTATTTCGCCTCGGGTCAGTTCCCAGTTTAAATTTTCGACCGATCACCGGTTAACTCAGCGGCAGACTGAAGCGATCGTGGCTTCTGCTCCGCCGACTCGTTTCAAGTTCAGGGTCTCGGCGTGTGCATTTACATAAATTTCTACCGAGCAGTCGCCACTCCATTCCAATCTCCATTCGGTCTCCGTTCTCCGTTCTCCGTTCTCCGTTCTGCGGCTCTGTGAGTTGTTTGTGAGAAGTCCAATTCTGCTGGCACGTGATTTATGCATATAGTTTTTGCAAGCCTTCGCCGCTAGGTCCCAAGTGCCCGATCTTGTTGTGAATGCGGCAATCCAGTTGGATCGATCACGAGGTGCCACCAAAATCTAAATCTGGCCCGACGAGAGCCCAACCCCACAAAGATACTATCTCGTTGCCATTTTGTCTTGGAATAGCGTGCGAAGATCCAAAGATTTCACACAGAAAGAAATATATGCGTTGATTCCTTTAATATACCGTCAAGAGAATATTAATAACTTTTAAAACAATTAATTATTAAACCACAAGGCTTCAATAAATAAGCAATATTTAAAGCTTTTTAAACTCAACTTTTTTTGAATATTATTTTAAAAAGCAAGTGGATTATTTGTATATATAATAACTTAATTGTAAATTATATTTTAAGTACTTTGTGCGGATCTGCAGTTAATTTCCCAATCATTAATATATTCTTTTCTGTGCACCCATAGATTAGGGGTCGAGTTTTTGGCTCAGACTGAGGGGCGACTCTTCGGCTGTTCACGCCATTATAATTATGCAAATGCACAGTGTGATTCGTGAATAAATCATCTTTATGAGTGGTCAGCTTACATAGGATGGGGTCTTTACCCGGTCTATTTGCATAATGGTTTCTATATAGAGATATAAGTGTGTCCAGGTCCAGGTTGAGCTTCCATTGTACGGCGATCACAATGACCATTGGTATATTTATATTGATTTTTAATCGTCGCCCCTTTATGCCTGACAATGCGCATTAAAAGCGGATCGACACCGTCTTCGCTCGTTTGTCTTGTCATTCGATATGCCACAAGATGTCTTTTTCTCCATATGGTTTTTGATCCAAAGATGGACAGTCAACAACAAAAGCGCCCATAATGCGATTCATATGCTAAGAGGTAGGTGTTCGTGCAATAGCTGAATCTCCAGCTGAAGCTGAAGCTGAAGCTGATCGATTGAGATGTTGAAATGGCCGATCATCAATCGCTCTGCCCAGATTAACATTTATATATATAGCCGCTCAATTGGTAAATGATCTCTGAACATTTTTATGACTACTCGATTGATTGTAAAATGCTAATCAAGCGAACAGAATCGGAGCATTTGATTTATTTTCAAGATAATTAATTATGCGAATCGAACAGTTTAAAATGCTATCATAAATATACTCGTATGTATTAGTATCATAAACGTTGCTAATATAGTTTAAAATGGAATCATTAATTAGTGTAGTAATCGTGAGTAGAATTATATATAGTAGAAAATTTAGTTTGAAATGCTAATTGTTTAATCCATTCATAACTATCGATTGGATATCGATATCCCTCACCCAATACCCATCAAATCAATCTCAAATGCTCGGATGGCAATCGAATAAAAATCTCCATTCGTGGTTTTTCCTTTTCTCTCCCTTCCACCTGACCTTTCCTTCCATATTTCACCTTTCGATTTCTCCATTTCCTGGGACTATTATTGAAAGCAAATGTGAAAGGAAAATTCGTGCACCTGCTGTCCAAGAGTTTTGGTGGGGCAGGGGTTAAGATACCGATGCCGATGAGTCAGCGAAACGGAAACGGAAACGCAATTAAAGCTCATCGACTGCGACTGGCAATCAGCTTGCGGCATTAAGTAATTACAAATTTGCAGGATTACGTCAAATGCAAATATCAAGTCGAATTGCATTAGCATTTTGATTTATATGCAAACGAACGAGTTGCGGAAGCCGCCTGACTGACTGCTGCATCCTTTCTAGGCGGCGTCCCTGTAATTACTATGTAAATTATTTATGCAATTAATTTAACAAACTCGTCTCGGACTGGAGACGATGCTCTCAAGCAGCGAACGTGCCCCACATGTCCATCATATATCCATATTGATGAGGGTCCTTTCCGGCTCACTCGTTCATATTTCATATGCCGCACATACGTTATATGTGGTATATGTTATACAAGGGGCGCATCATAATCAGGCGCCATCCACCCGAACTGCCGCCTTTTTTTTTCTTTCCCCCGTTTCTGCTGATTTGAGTCCAGCTGGCGCTGAGTGCTAAATCCTCTGTCACATACGCTCCACGTTGGGGATTCGTCTGTCAAAATAAACAAAAGGAAACAGCACCACAAAAAATGAGAGTTGAGAGTTAGGAAATGTGGAATACTCTGCATCTGTGTAAAAATATATAATTAAAAATGATTTTAAACGCAATTAGCTGGCACTCAGTTTAAATCTCCCTAGAAAAATTTACTATAAATCTATGCACACTTTCCTTTTAAACATTTTAAAAGCTGCATACAAATATCATTAAATTTAACAAAATGTATATTATATTTGGGGATATTTGAATACTAAATCAGCCTGAAAAAAGTGCGAATACCCAACCCAATAAGGGCATCAAAAAAATCCTGTTTCGTTAACGTAACAAAAGTTGGCCCAAATGGTCAGGCTGAATGCTACGTAATGAGTTTGATGGGCTTTTGAACTAAACCAAATTGCAGACAGGCATTTTATTTTTATTCCGAAACCAATACCGATTTCGATTTGATGATGATGCCAAATGGGCGCCGCATACCAGCAACAGGAGCAGGAGCAGCAGCAGCACCAGCAGCAGCTGAGTTGGGAATGGGAGGATGCACGGCAGCAAATTGAGTTATGGCCCCTGGATGCCGGCTCATATTTTATGCATGGCAAGGGCAAGCGAATTGCTTTCCAATCGACTTGGCGCACTCCACTTAGGGCCACCTCAAATTTTTCGCCGCCCCCATCAGGGAGTGGTCTTTCTCCAATCCTTGGGACTGGGTGCGTCCAGACAAAACCGAGGCAGACCCATTACCATTAGGTAATCACCTGCCGGGGTCGCGGGATCATCGATGGATCATCGATTTTATATTGCAGTGACACGACATCGCCGAGGTTTCGCTCTGTTTGTATTTGGGTTAAGGTAATCAAAATGTTGAATAAACTTTTCGGCTAGCGACAAGCTAATTAAGATAGTTTGCCAGCTGCACTCGACTGGAAAACGACTCGACTTGAGTCAGACGTTAATGAAGAAGCCACATGCCCCTTGGGGGCATGCCCCTCCCAATGCAATGGTTTACCTTTGACCTCTGGCATAGTACATAATTTATGCCTGCCGGCTGCCGCTCGACAGCTCCCCACTGGCAAATCATTTATCATAATACAGTCAGAGCCTCGAATTTGCGACTGACAGCCATCGTCCCCCAGCCGCTTACCGCAGCCGAAAACGAAAGATTTTGCATATTTAATAAGTTTATGCGCTTTGTGCAATAATCCCCAATGCCACATACACTTTTCACTGCGGCATATGTGAATGAATGCGAATAGTGCTGCTTAAAAAAAAGAGAATTTTTTATATCTCTTTTCTCTACAAAAATTGCATTTATTTTTTGTCGCACAAAAAAGTGGTTAAGACTAGCGGAGCTTCCTTTTTTTTATTTCCCCTATTTTATGCCCCGAATTATTTATAACTTTGAGTTGTTTTACGGCTGGAATAAACATATTTTGTGGCATACATTTCTTTTTTATTTTTTTTGCCGGTGTGCGGATAAGCCAAACGAAACCCAACCCGATATGTATAGGTAGGAAAATGCGGCTCTACACATTCTCAGTTTGACGCAATTCCCCGGGGCCATTTCGATGCGGTGTGGCTTTTAGCGAATCCACGGTTTATTTATATATATATACCTACATATATATGTAAATCCACGTTGAAATATATAAATCCCAGGGTGGCGAAACCCCGAATCAAAGGCGAGCGGTTTTTGGGGTTATCATTCGCATTTGGGATAGTTGTAACTTTGGTATTGTAAATGCCATCCTTGGACCTTTATAGTTTTAGTTTGTTGAGAACTTCTGCGCTGGATTTTGGCCAAAGTTTCGCGCTCATGTGCAATAAACTTGTCACACAGAAACAAATTTGGTTAAGGTTTTATTTATATTTTGTTTAATAAAGAAGCAAATAAATATTTGTTAAATTTTTATGAAGGTAAATATACAAAAGAAAATTAAAAGAATGAAATTTTATAAGCTAGAAGAAAAAGATTAAATATTTGTATTAGAAAAACAAACATTATTTGAATTTTATATAAATTTTAAAGCCAAGAAGGTTTTTTTAATTTCAGATAAGATAATATCCTTCCAAATGTTGAGCTACACCTCGATCTGATTAACAGTTCCCGTTAGCCTGTTCTTCTTTCCTGTGCTTCTTTTCCCTAATATAATTTCCATAATAAACACTAAAGTTGCCATTATATAGCCCATGATCAGTAGATGCCACAACCAGTTCAGATGCCCCAAGGATATGGGTGTTGCTTCGTATATTTTATAGTCAGGAAACTTTAGGTGAAAGGCCTTGGCCATACGTTTAATTATGGACTTCATCCAAATGGTAGCAATCCCGGATTCGTGGGCAGACATCAGAAAACGGGATAATGGATAGTTATAGAAGGAATTGTTCGGCATTACATACACCCAAGGTAAGTTCTCCGTGATAATCAAATCGGGTGACTCGCAATGGAACTTGTAGCCCAGGGCCCGCTGAAACTCATCATAATACCGCCAGTTTGTGGATAACAATACAAAGCTATAGCTTTTGTCAAGCGATGTAAATAACTTCACCCGTTCCATGTGGCCAACAGTTATGAATTTTGTAATGTTCCGGCGAAAGAACTCCGGATCGATTTCATTCTCTATATAGGAGCGAATGTAGTCATTCAAGACTGTTGTCATTCCGCTGTCCCGCAACTCCTTAAAGTTTTGCACCTGAGCCCGTTTATTTGGGGTTGTGAGCATGGCACTTAGCTTGCAGCCAAAAAAGTTGCTAAATATGAATCCAAAGAGAGTGATGGCCAGAAAAAGGTGTCGAAGTGAGAGAGTGGTCTGACGCAACTCCGGAAATGGAAGCCCCAGAATGGCCCGAAAGGCTCGCAGATTCATAAGGGGATTCCATAGGGTAAGCGGACGTGATTCTCCAGTTATTCGGTGTGTTACCACAATGATGAAGGTCTCCACCGAGACAAAAGCAACATAAACGCATAGCAGGTACCACATCCATGTAAGGACTCCCAGTTTCCTCAGGAAATCGTCAAAGCTCAGCTCGTTGCTGCAGGGAACAACCACCATTAGCGAAGCTGCAGACAAAGGATTCACAAAGTCCAGCTGTGCGGACACATTTCCCGGGGCTATAATCTGCGGACTTAATTGGATATCACAGTCGTCATCGGTGAGGTTTCCACTAAGGACTCTCAGACTAGCATTGTACTTTCGGGCAAACTCTATGACCTCCATGTCCTCCAATCGTGTTATGGGATATAGGCTAGTTGTCACATTACCAGTCTCATCCGTGCTCGGCTTCACATAAATGGTTTTACCCTGAAAATCATACTTTCGCCTGTAAAAAACCATCTCCATGAACCTTGAGATATTTCTAATTCGCTTAAAGTGAGCAGCGGGAAAGGCCTCTAGGCGATGTAAAGAGACTACACTGGGAAGACCACCTATTCGCAGAGCTAGCATCCTGAGAAATTTATGCTTCCCAGCTTGAATAGAGATCCATTTCATATACTCCTTAGATAGCTTCGTTTGGGTCCAAAGTAGGATTCTCTCTTGGCGCATGGTCTCAAAGGCTTCTGCCAAAAGATCAATGAGCTTGGAATCGTGATGGGAGTTACCTGTCAGGCAGATAATTGCTAAAGCCTGATTGTTGAAAGTGCCTCGAACTCTGATCTCTCCCAGCTCATTGGATCTTATAAATGGCCCATTGTAATTCCAATTCAGCAGAGCGCAATCCTGGTCCTCATGATGCCAAATCATTACTATGGTCTCAAACGTTCGGTCATTGCTGATAAAATTGATGAATTTGTTGAGAAATCTTAGTTGTGTCGAGTGGATTTCCTTAGACAGAGTTCCAGCGATGAGGAAAATGAGTAAAATCCTTATAGTTGACATTATGTCCTGGCTAGGTAACTTTTTCAGCAGATAGTTAAAACGAAACTAAGTCACTAAGAAGTTTGTATTTAAGTGGTTCTGCTAAGCTAGTGCCAGGTTATTAAGTTAATGTGTTGGCATTGAAAAGTGTTCATCGTCCGACAGGTGTCACTTGATGAGATCCGCAGTTCGATGCAAAGTTGGTTAAACAGTACAAAATCTATAAAGGCCAAAAAAGTTCAAACCACATTCGAAAATATTTAGGAATTATATTTTCTTGTCCTATTTTTCTCTGTGCATTTTGCGTTACGTTCAGCACACCTGGAATTACTCGAAGCAGAACTGAAAACAGGGCAGATACTTTGTCTGTTTGAAGTCGCGCTGAATAAACAATGCAAATGGCTTTCTGGATATTTGGCGAGGAAAGTCACTTGGAGAAATATTTAAATTTTTTTTTTATAGCTCACGTCAAAGCTGGAAGTTATATGCTGCGTTCTCATATTTCTCTCAGGCGAGAACTAAGTGGCCGCGCCCCCATCTCAGCCCCCCCTCTCTCAGAAAGGGAATATAAATTTACACTTGTCTACATTTTTTCACACCAGCAAAAGTGTTTGCTCAGCGAAGGGAAAAGAGAAAGGAGAATGGCGGCTGGTGGGGGTATAAAGTCTGGTGGGGTAAAAGGAAAATCGTGGAAAGTGAAAAGAAATGCTTTGGGTGAGCTGGCTCTCACTGGTTGTTGTGTCCTGAAAGCAAACAATCGCACGTGAAGCGCTGCAGGAATTTCAATTAACTTGTTAGCATTTCACGCTTTTTGAACTTTAAACAAAGCAACAGACAGGGGAGACGACAGTGCAAATACAACTAAAGACCGACTTAAAAGCTAATTTATGTTTAGCTCCTAATGAAACAGCGCTCGAGATGGAATTTAATGTCTGGCGAATGTTTGTCTCGAGTCGGAATTTAATGTCTGGCGAATGTTTGCCAAAGTTCTTTCCGAAAACTTGGCCAAGGCTTAACGCCCCACAGTGTGGAGTGCAACAGGTGGCCAATATTCCTCGATTCACCACACAGCGTTGTGCTCGTAATCAGCGGGTTCCCATAAAAGCAGCCACCCTTCCTCGTCGTCCTCGCACGCTGGCGAGTGTAATCAAATTAATCTCGTACTTGCGCCTACTTCAGCACATAACAGTAATATGCCTGTGCAATTATTACTCTCGACAGTCCCCCAAACACACTCATATATATTTGTCTACACAGAGAGAAAATGTACTAAATAGTTTCAAAGCAATTTGATACATAATTCTGTAGGAAATTGCCCCAGAAAATTGCTAGAATAGGTTAATGTCTTGTCTCAGGAAAAGCGGATACATAATAAATATACTTTGTGACTGTAAAGCCCTTAATACTATTTAATCATTAATAAACATTAAGTTATAATATAATTAATAATAATAATACACAGTAGTGAATAATAAAGTTTTTAGCTATATAATTTATAAATACAAACACTTAAATATCTTTCTCGCAGTGTGCATAAGAGGCAAGCAAACAGACTGCTTGACTGATAAATGTGGCCGGGCTGCTCTCTTTTATTCCTCTGATATTTATCTCGCGCTGAAAACCTCATCAGGCTTAAGCACAGCGCTTAATTGCCCAAAGAACCCAGTGTGTGTGTGTGTGTGTGTGCGTGTGTGTGCCAGTGTGTATGCGAGCGTGTGTATTTGCCTTGTATATTACTTCATTTGCCTGGACCCTGGACAATCTGACATTCGTTGGGGGCTGCCGTTTTATGAGGCAAACAATGCTCGAGAGCTCGAATGCTCGGAACGGTGGCCTGTGTCAGTTGCCTGAGTTATCTGCCACACGTACGAGGGCGGATCCAGAAGATTACCCCACTCGTAACTCGTTGCTACAACCCAATTAGGATCCACCCTCGCGCCTCTACGTTCCCCATAAATATTTAAGTTCTATTTTTGCTAATTTTTTTGCGTGCAAAATTAAACGCCTGACCTTTTACGTCTCGACACGAAAACAAATTTAATATTCTATTCTCAGAGGGGGTGCAAAAAAAAAAAGGGCCAGGCAGAAGGACAACTATTTATATAGCTAATAAAAACAACCTGTGAAGTGAACTCCATCCAGACTTGGGTAAACATTCATCCATTCAGTTATTTTCCCAGCAATTGCTGCTAAATGAATTGAAAACGTTTTCAGGCAAATATTTCAGCTGGAGATTTCTTAGGGGCTCCGGCCCCTACCCGAACCTTTGTATAAATCTTGGGCGCCATTAATTTCGGACCTGACTCCGTCTTTTTAATTAATTTCGGAGCAGGGCGAGAGCGCACCTTTTGTGCTTTATGCGACACCCTAATGACACTTTTATGGATTTGAATTTGGCAAGCGCCTTAATAGTGCTTCTAAAAAACACCTCCTGGACCCCGAAGGGTCTGGTCCTGGGTCTCGGTCTAGGTACCGAGGACTCGAGAGACCTGAGAGATGCCGAGACACGTTCCATAATGCCTCGCTGGCTGGCGAACAATGTGCTAGGCGGGGGTCTATATGCTGTACGCATAAGTATGCTAGAACAACGACCTGACCGAAGTCGCTGACGGCTGTGGATTTTGGCTGTTTGCTCTAAGCTGAAGCTCGCACTTCCGCTTGGGTACCGTTCGAATGCGTTGAATGCCGCAAACTGTTAACCGTCTTTGGCTCCCCACTTCTTGAGCCAACCTGTCAGCGACAGCAGGGCGTATGAGCAACGTTGCGTTGCGTATACGCTACGTAAGCCATTGCAGGCGGGGCATAGCAGCAACAGGAGATGCCCAGCTGCGCGCAGGCTCTCTCTTAAACTCTCTTCGGTGGCTCTCTTGTGAAAATCTCTTTGTTTTTGGCTGGCCGCACACATTAAAGTTGCGACGGTGTCGGTTTTAGAGGCCAACTTGAAGCTCATTGTCGGCACTGCAATTATGTCAGATGCCGAGCTGTGAAATCGGAACTGCTATGGGGAGTAGCAGCAACTGGGGAACGTGAGCCTCTGGGCAGCGAAAAAGGCATTCAAATTTCCCACAACCCGATATATCCGATATATCCAACGTTAACTCACTTAGTGGCACTTGCGCAAGCATATCACATTTCTAACTAATTTTAAGGATCAATTAAGTTTAACTACTTGTGACCGCCATTAATTGTAAGATTATATAAAGTCAGGAAATATATTTTTCTTTCTATCAAGTTGAGAAGGATGGCCGAAATTCTACGAGTCTATATAGACTTTTTGTTACTAGTTTTAATGTTAAATTTAAATATAATATAAAAATAAACACATAATATTATGTTTGTTGTACGTAAAAAGTATCGGGTTAATCTTTAATCTAATTGGGTAATAAAATATATTAAAACAAGAGCTGAAAAGCAAAAATATCCACAGGATCATTTAGCGTTGCAAATACCTCGAAAATATAAAAGAAAACCACTGCAAGCTAATCAAATTTCGGTGTATTTTTTATGTGCCATTAACTTTAATTATTTGCCAGCACAATTTCATGCTGCGCTGACCAAAATCGCCCCAACGGAATGTTAGATGTGACTAATTAAGTCCGCCCACCTTGGCAGATTATTGATTACGGTTAAGCGCATTTTACGCCACCTTACGCGCCTTGAATTAAATATTTAATGCCGCCATATAGCAAAGTTTTCGGTACAGGCCGATGACTCATAAAGTGAAGGGATCCCTGGATCCCTGGATCCCTGGATCCCTGTATACCGGTTTTTTGGGTTCGTTGGATTTGGCTGTAAAATAATTTGGACTAGGGGTCAACAGCAAGGACGACGGCGAAGACGACGACAACGAGTTGGTGCGCTAATTTAATTTGCCTGGGCCTGCAATTCATTTGCCGAGTCGTTGACTTTTAATGCACACATCTAAGACATTGTTGTTTGTTTGCTTACTTGTTGCCAGTCTTTTGCTTGACTTGGCTTACACACACACACATATATGTGGCCCTCGACTCGACTTTGCCTTGGGTCCCATCCTGGGTCGACCTTGGCTTTTGCAGAATGCTTAACAATTTATTTCAAGTTGCGCATGATTTGAGCTCCTCTACACTCGAGCACATTTAATATTAATGCCCGGAGTCTCCATGAGCCGTCTGCTTTGTTGAATCTTTAAGCCGAGTCCAGAGGCCAGCAAATGCATTTACCAAAATTAACTCTGGCCAGAAGAGCAGCTAATCTTATTTTCATGTAGTGTCTTTGCGCCTAGGTTAAAGTTTTACTGCATTTCGGAAAGTAATTCGAGAAGATATACATATCTACTAAAGCATTGAGATTAATTTATTATTGAGAACAAAAAAAATAAAGTTTAATAAGAGCTATAGTTGCTAGCACTTATAGTGCTATATTTTAATTATTAAATTTACAACTAAATAATTGCATAATAAATGTACTTTTAGGTGCCTAAATGGATATTCAATTTAACGTTCATTCTTATCTCAGTTCTTACTCAACCCTGCTGCACTTTAAGTTCAGTTCTCTCAGCAACCGCCAGTCGATTAATCTAACTGACACGCGCCATCAATCAGCATCGGGCAATCAGAGAAAGAGCATTTCCAGCTCCAATCCTCCATTCGGGGCTCATAATTAAGGCGCCAACCCAATCGATAAGGATCTAAGGTTTTTTATGCTTGGTTTGGGGGTGCCAGGTAACTTAGTTTTAAAGCCCCGTCCCCGGGGCCACTCATCGGCCCTTTACTGCTTTCAAGTTGCCACGGCCATTAATTTTGAAGCACTTCGGCCACCGGCGGCAGATTCGTTTAGACAATAAATATCCAAGGCCCGCATTCTGGGGGCGCGTTGAAAATTCACAGAGGTCGTTATTTTTGGGCAATGAAATGTTTCACACCTGCCGTTCATCAAAACACGAGCTAAAGCCCGAGCTAACACCCCCGCGCAAACCAACCAAATTTGTGTACAGTGACCAAAATCGATGGAGGCCAATATAACATAAATAACCGCAACATATTTAATGAATTTTTAATATTTTATGAGATTTGTGGAATGCTTAGAAACATAGATTTATGTGATATTTTCTCTACAAATATTTCCTTGAAAGGTTCTACCATTGTGGTCTTAGTAACCCACAAAAAAAAAAATAAAGTTATATAGATCTAATTAATTGTACTTTATTACTATATCTTGGGGATGCTTTTACGCAGGGCCCTTAATCGCCATTTAGCCAAAATAAGCGGGGTGTTTTCAGACGTTTTTCGGGGGGTATTCTGGGTATAACATATTTTTTAGGTGAGCTAGGCCAAAACGAGGCCGTTGATAAGAGGCCGTGTCGTGTGTCGGGCTAAAATATGGCCAATTTGATTTAGGGTACCGCTACCCGGGACTACAGCGGATTGAGGTCTTTAAGCTGGTAGAATGTGGGACTAGGGCAAAGTGGTTTGTTTTGGGGTTTCCTTTGACAATCGGCATGGCTTACAAATGCCGGTCTCTGCTCAACTTAAGACGGCGGCTAACCGGGAATACAAGACACAATGCTGGTGAGTTTAAATATGTTTTCTCGTGGCATTGTTGGACTCGTAACCAAACAAGCCTTTGAGCCATTCCGGGGACCCTTCTGCATTTGCATACGCCATTAAATATGCACAGCACACTGATTTTCTGCACAAACGGATGACAATAAAATGACCTGTATATACGGATTTATCTCCGGTTGTCAGCAACAAAAGGACAGCACCGACACCGCCTCCCCCCTCAAAAGGCAACATTCGGCTCGAACAAAAGGTCCTTCGTGAATAGGGAAGGAAAGGCCAAGATGGGGGCCGGGACGGGCTTTTCTTATCTCCAGGTGAAGGCAGCCGAGTCAGCGCCTTTGTTTTTGATAAATGACTTCCATTTGCGGCCAGGGTGGGCCGTGTAAATCTATCCACCGAATAGGCATTTGTCACGACTTCGATTTGGGCCCTCAGCCGCAGTCGGGGCACTCGATATAATTGAAATTGTGTGCAATAAATGGAAATTGCTGTGTCCTTTATTTGATGGGCATGTGGATAAATTGTTGGTCCTGCAATTTCCCAGCCTGGCAGCTGACTTAATCAACTTTGCCATTTGCCTAATTGGACTGCATTCTTCTCGGTGCTCGGTGGCCATTCGAAATTCGGGTATTCAATCCGCTGCTATCAGTGACTTTGCAGGACCAACTTTGTGTTTACTCAATGCACTCGGTCTTTCCATTGAAATTGTCGGCCGTTAGTGGTGGCAGAGCTGAAGGATATATTCGCACAGGTGGTGGAAAATGGAGTGAGGGCCCCTATGTAATTATGCTAATAAATATCGATTTATTTGCGTAAAATATTGTTACAGTATCGATATCAGATTCTTGAAATACTTATTACTTTGTTTATCTATCTAATAATTCAAATAAAAACATATTATATTGAATTACCTATCCCGTTGTATTATTATTATTATTATTATTGGTTTTGTGTCTTATTAAATTTGTTGTATTTATTTTTTTGTGTTTTAAAATATTTCCTTAAATCTACCATCACTATTTGTAATCCATTCTCGTGTTCCGTTCCCACCCAGTGACTGTTAATCAATGTTGTTTGGGATCCGAATCTCTTTATTGAAATGTCATCGGTTGAGCAACGAGTCCGTTTTATTGGTGGCCTAATGGCGGGGCGGAATTCGAGGAATGTGTCCTGTCAGCGCCGCGAAGGTAATGATTTTGCAAATACGGGCCTTTGGGGAGGGGAATAGAGTTGGGTTGTTATTTTGCTGCCTGGCTGGGCTGATGGTTTCATGCTGTGATGGCTGCATAATAGAGGCCAGCCAGGCTTCAGAGCAAATACTGCCACCGTTCGGGAACATCCACCTGCCTAATTAGCTCCGTGTACATTTGCATATTAATTGGAATTCATGCTGTTTGATGACCAACAACTTATTTATTTATAAGTGGAAAAGAGGCAGGAAAAATTTTCATTTACTGAAGCTCTGGCTGTGAATTAAAAGTCAATTTCTTTACGCTGTCAAAAGAAAATTTTCTCTGTGAATTACAGTGGCTGAGGCGTGAAGTATACCTCGTAAAATAAATAAATGCCTTGTTTTAATTAACTTAATGTTAACATAAATTAAAATAATGTGTTTAGTGTATATAACATTCCTGAAAATATTTCAAAGAAACTCAAATCATGGGGCAACCTTGAAAGGTCTTAAATAAATAATGGAAAACAAAATACACCTTTTTCCAATGACTGCAAATCTGAAATAATTTTTTGTTGTCAATTTTATGTATTGATTTTTTATATTAATCTTAAGTTCTTTTCAAAAGCAAAACAGCCAGAACTTCTTACTTAAAATCTTCGAAATCAGAGAATTGCTGGCACTCCATTCATTCGCTTTTTCACGCAACATTAAATGCTCTCCATTTAATTTGGTATCCACAATAAAGGAAAGTTCGTGGCTTTCAGGCGGCAGGTGACAGATTCGCAGTTTAACCTTTGCGCCTTCAATTTGCTCTGGTCCTGTTTTGCCAGTTGCAGCAATACTCGTATATATGTATATGGGGTCCCCACTGGGTCCCATAATTGAGTATTGACCAAACAGACCGGGGCTGTTGTCGTGACCCACGGCAGTTGCCGCGAAATGTTTTGTACGAAAATAGCTTTCCCCCCTTTTGCACTCGCCACAGATGTACGATTATATATATATATATAAATATACAAATGTTCGAGTATATAAATAAATATCCTTTAACGGCAGACGGATGGACACTGGCCCCGCTCGTGTCATAAAGTGTTAATGGGCAATTAAAGCCCGGCTAAGCCTAGTCTGAATTCGAAATTGAAATTCCCCCGGGGGCGGACAGAGAACAAAACTGGTACTCAAACTTAAACCGAGACCCAAAGCCATCCCATTGGCCGGCCGGCCAGCCACACGGCGTATCCGCAAATCCAAGCTCAGCCTTTGAGTCGAGTGCAATCAGGTTAAGTGTTGAACGCTTCCGCCAGCGAATCCTTATTCCGAATTGGCACAGTGGTGAAGATTGGGAATAAATGGGAAATCTTATATATAGTATATAATATTACTGAAAATTTTTAAGACCTCTGTAAAGTTATTTTAACAATTTTAAACGAACAAGATTTACTTAAAAGAAAATATGGAAAGTACTTCAATTTTGTTAATACCTAAAGGAAAGGTATTAAAGGAAAGGAAAGCTATTAACAGTCTAGAAAAGTAATGTAATCAACGATCTGTGTAACTAGCACACATAGTCAAGTCTATATATCCTCTGAATGGAAAATAACAACGTCTATAGACCTTAAATATATCTAGAGAAATAGGATTAAGACAAATAATAGGTCGCAGATCATTGAAAATGGCAAATACAAAAGAAAAAATACTGCATAAATATAAATATATAGAAAATGTTAAAACAGATGGTTCAAAATATATGAAAATATTACCAAAAACATTTCTGTTTTTACTTGTACCTGCTATTTTACTTTTCAGATACTTTGCCATGGTTGACCCACTGTTTTTCATTTTAATCCCTATCCAATTGGAGACTCAACCACTGTGCTGGTCCCCCACCTGTATTGTGTTCACAGTGCGCATTCTGCATTCAGCCTTTTGTATTGCGTATTCCGTATTGTGCATTGTGTTTGCATTCCTCCTGTCACTCGCATTGTCAGCGGCAGGATCAGCTCTGCCTGCCCTGCCTCGCCAGGAGCAGCAGCAGCAACAGGAACCGGAAGTAGAGGCAAAAGGAGCAGGAGCCGTGGCAGGAGCCAAGGCAGAGTTCAATTGCATTGTATGAAGACTAAATGTATGTGTAGACTTGGGTGTGGATGTTGTGCGTTGTGCGGAGTGCAAGTGACGCCGAGGACAAATGGAAACGAATTGGTTTTACAATGCACAGTTTCACATCCAGCAAATCCCATTTGGCTTTGGCCTTTCCGTTCGGTGTTGGTATTGGTTTTCGGTTTTCGTTTCGGTTTTCGCACTGGAGCACTGAAAGATTTATATATGCCACTAATTCCTGGCTACCAGGAACTACTCCCTCACTCAGTCAATCTGGCACTCATGTACAATCCACTCCACATGGCATATGGCAAACATCGCACAATTCAGACAACTTTTCATTTCGATGCTGGCTTTTTATTTCGGTTTGCAACAGACAGGCAGAAAAAAAATCAATATTTACATGCTGCTGCTACTGTGGCTTGCAGTTAAATGGGCAAACAACTGAACCAAAATGAATTTCCCTGACTAAACCAAAACGAGTCGGACAGGAGAGAAGGAGCCCAGTCGAGACCGCAGCAAAATATGCAGAGTGCATCGTCGGCACAACAACAGGGATTCTGCATTGTTGTGCCACAATATACTTGGTATTTGTAGGGTAAAAAGGCTTGCTACAATTCGAAAAGAGTTGGTAAGTAGGTAAGGATAATCAAGGGGTTTCTAGCTACTTTTAAAGTTCTCCATTTAATTAAGATACTTATACTTAAAGTTAAAATTAAATTACCCAACTATCAAATAATATTTCTTTGCAGGCTAAAACCCTTAACTGATTGCTGGGTAATCAAAGATCCTGGCTTCTATTTTCGTCTTTCCTTCCATTTGGTCCAGCAAAAACAAAAAACTTTCGGCATAGCCCGGCTTGCATGTCGTATACGTAATGTGAGCAAATTAAGTTGCCAAAAAAAGAAGTAAACAAAACTGAAATTGAGTCGAGTCGACTGGAGGGTTAAGCTGTGCGGGACAGGACACGACAGGACAGGCCGGGCCAGGACCGAACAGAACAGAGACGGCGGCTGGCATGGTGGGTTTAAGCCAAAAGTATTTTGCGATTTTCCAGCTTTCACTTATTCCACTCTCGGCAGATACGCTTTGCCATTGTCATGTGGCAAGTCAAAGGGCGTGAAAGTGCTCAGAAATTAATGAAGCAAGTGCTGTTAAATTTTAAAGTATGCATAAAAAGGGTTGACATTCCGAAAGTGCTACCTGTCACACGAAAGTGTCTCTCTGCCCGTATGTTTGTCTGCCTGCCATTAGCATTTTGCTTCACTCTCCACCGATCCCACACCCCCCCAAATCCAAATCAGCATAAATATCCTGTCAGGACAAGTCAAGTGGGTCTGTGGATTTGCATATACATACATATATATATATATATATTTTTTGGCTTGTGTTTCCGCTTGAAAATTCTACTTCATCTAGTCGTAAGCCAATTTAAATGTTTGATTTATTTGGGAGCAGATATATTCTGGCTCCGACGTTGCCAACTAATTAATGCAAATTTCGCTAGTGATATATTCCTTTCATGATTTACCACAAACTTAAGTTGATTATGCCAATTAGAAATGGCTCTAGTTTCTGCCAAAATCAAGACAGAAAAGTAACTTCAACAAGTATTTAATATTCCAATTGAAGGTGAAATTATATTACTCCCTTTATGGTTTATCTTAAACGATACTTTTAATTTTTTAATTAATACAACAGAAAATCATAAAATATATCCTAAATACTGAATATTCTGGCCACAGCTTGAATCTACTTTAAGTAAATATGCGCAGCTACGGATATCTTTTTACTATACGCCAATCTGAATGCAAATATACGATTTAATAATATTTTATCATCGTTCGAATGCAATTTATTTGCTCTCTTATTTAATCTATTGTGTTTCCCAACAGTAATCAAAACTGACTGCAGTTCGGTGGGAAAGTGGGCGAGTTTTTCCGCCCGCAGCACACACAGAGCATATAAATTCCATTTTGAAGCTCAAATATGGAAAACTTTAGCATGTTTCGTGCTTTCCCCTCTCCCCTCTCGAACTGAAAACCCCTCTCCAGTTGGTCAGTGCTGGAAATCTGTACTTTTTCTATTGGAAATATTTATTTTTGATCGGGATATATTCGAAAATAACAGAGAAATACCTTTTGTTCTTATGCACAATTGTTTTTGAGTATTGTAAAATAGTAAGAATTGTTTATCAACGCAATATTCAAGTTTTTATATCTATAGCAGCATAAATTGTATATACTGTTATGTTAAATGTTTTAAAAATTGTTTTTAAGAAGGTTTTAATGCTTATAAGCAAAAATATTAAGTAGCCTTGATTATTTTTTGATACATATTTATTTAATAAACTATTTCTACTTTATTTTAAAGAATTTATTTCCCAAATAAAACAGACAGCTTATTAAGTTGATATTTCAATATATATATATATGTCTCCAAACTTAATTTTAAAAACCTCTTAACGTCTCAAGATTATCCCACATATTTTCTAGAATTGCTCACCCATTTTTTTTTTTTTTAATATTTTCCTGTCTTTCCTTTCATTCTTCCCCATTTCTTAGAAATGTTCTTTGGCATCACTGCCATTGGCTGCCATTTTGAACTATGAACTGCGTGGTCTCTGTGTCCGTGCCAGTTTCTCTATCTGTGTAGTCGTGCTGGGTTATAAATTTGCCATATTTCACTATATTAAGTAATAGTTGCCAGTTTGTCTGCTTGGCATTCATGAGCACTGTACAATGGTGGACTTGAATGTGCAATAAAAGCGGCCACTTTGGCGTAATGAGTTTTATGCCAGAACTGAGCAAATAACGTTCATTGCATTACTCTGTCGAGCTTTCCATCTGGGGAGCGCTGGGGCGGAGTTGAATTTAATTACACTTGTTCCGAATTCGACTCGAATCGGAGTCGTCTCGGACTCTCTGTGCCAGGACATGTTTCTCTCCTCTAATTAGCCAACTTCAAGCTGGAAAATGGCAAATTACAGCGTGTCTGCATAGCCTTTGTTCCCGGCAACGTGATGCTGCATTTCCCTGTTTCCCTCTTTCCCTCTTTCCTTATTTTTTTTCTATTTTCTCTCAGCTTTGCCAAAGGACATAAGCACATGCAACAGCTGTCCGCTTCGCTCTCATTGTATTTAAATGCTCGTAAAATGCAAAGCAAACAAGTGATAAAAGTTCTACACATGCACAAACACTCGGGAAAACCTCTTCTTTTATATATCTTAAAAATTAATTAATTCATTATAAACAAAATAATTATATATGCACAGTAATGGCATATAAAGTATATGGCAAGAAGTGTCTAGAACAGCGATGCTGTTCCCAAACTTTTACAGAAAGCTATAATATAAAATAAATCGACTTAAAAACTTAAATAAAAAACTCTCGATATAATTTTGCTTAAGATTAAATATTAATTAATTATGTATGTATACTTATACATATTTTCGGGCAGTGCACAAGTCGTAGCCGCGAAAAGTGCCTCGTAATGCTGGCAACATAAAAAATGCATCAACCGCTTGTAAAGTCCGCTGCAGGGCACTCAAAATGGAGGCAAGTCTCCGGCCCCTGGCTCCTCGGGCGATCGCTAATGTTATGGGGCAGCAACATCTTGGCGGCAGCTCCCCCTTTAAAGCGCTCCCAGGGAGCTGTAGGAATTAATTTCACCAGCAGGCGGAAATTCGAAAATTTTCAATTGTTTCGACGGGCTTGTATCTAGACGAAATCCCCTGACAAAATGCTACCGCTCCGACGTTTTCCATTAACGTAAACTTTTTTACGTCCGGAGAGGGCCCTAGGGTATTTCCCGGCCATGCACAAACCAAATACGCGGGCAATTAACCCTTTTTTCCGGCAATTAAGCCCTTGCTTTATGGCACATTTTTACATTTCGTCGTTCGCCTTTTTCCCTTTTGATATTTGTATTTTTTTTTTTTGTTTGACAGGATGCGATGACTGGGAATCGAATTAAATATATATTAAAATCGCCCAAGGTCAAATGGAATGTAATTGCAACTCAATTTGTCCTGCAATGCAATAAAAATGACCGCTTAATTGTTTAATATGGTCAACAAAAGGTGAATTACGTATACGACATGTTGGAGGCATCTGTTAAAGCCAACATCTGTGTCAACTTTAAGGCCAGCAGGCCCACGTAGGCCAATAAAATGTTATGCACACACGGACACAGTGGAGACCCATTAGAACGAACTTTTGAGGAACTAAATTGGTATTTAAATTAAATTAGATTAATAAGCGTATAAAGAAATAAATAAATTAAAGCAAAATGTAAGAAATAATTATTATTTCAACTAAGGTTTATGGCCTTTCCTTACTTTGCACTGCTGTACATTGTAAAAGTATACTAATAAAGTCCAAGTTTAACTTTATGACCTTAGTTAGGCTTATTTTTGCTTACACATCTGTGTGTGTTTTAGTTTATTTTCGGACTTATTTTACTACACGGCTTTAAGTAGGCACATCAAAATTGAAAATCCGTATACGTGACCCGACATCGGGACATGTCCTTGGCTGTTTTGCCATCGTTAAGCATCCTACAAAATGCATGTGCAGCGAGCCAAGTTTTCCCCACAGCCGGAAAGCTGATTTGCCCGACGCTTATTCCAACATTAAGGGAAGTGGCATGGGGGACAGGACACATGTCCTGCCATCGACTGCAACGACGTCCTAAGTGGACTTCTTTGTCTCCGCCTAAGTGGTTTTTCATTAGAAGCACTCGCTCTGGCCGGCGACTTCTCAAAGTTTTCCCTCGGCGAAAGTTTTCACTCAATGCGGAAAACGAAAATCGTAATTGGAAACTTTCTGCCGCACGAGATATGTGAGCGAAACGAAGCCAAGAACTGAAACTAGGACTGTTGTTATATTTAATTAAATGTAGACTTGTCGAAAATGGCTCAGCCAGCTCAACCCATTTTATTTCCGTGACAATTTCCGGTCTCCAGACTGCCAATGGCTCCATATGTTATATATGGAACTTTCTATAGGAGAAAAACTAGTCATTTGTAGGCAACTATTTTTATTTTATTTAGGCATTTCATAAGCATAATGTTTAGTAAACAAATAACGTTCAGTTGTTGTGGGTGTAGAGAATTTAAGGAAAATATATATGGCAATCCTTTTCCGTTGGATTTTCGTTTCCGCATATAAACAAAACAAAACAAAACAATATAAATAAAAATTACTCTCAAGGAAAAAGAAGCAAATGAAAAGAACAAATAAATTTGTCATAAATACCTAGAGAAAATCCTTCTGAAATATGTTTTCATTGTCTTTAAAATTTTCTTTTATTTTACGTGTTGAACAATTTTATGGAAATATCCATATTCTAAATTTCAGCCAATTTAATCGAAGCTTATGCAAATGTTCGGCTGCCTGCAGGGATTGCAGCCGGTAAGTTGGCACTGGCCTAATCCAGATAGAACTCGAAGCAAATACGGCGTTGTGTGTGTCAATGGTGGGTTCAGGGCAACTGTTGCCCGGCCTCTTGCTTCAAAATGAAATTAGATGATGCCGGAGCGGCAGCAGACGTGGTAATTAAATTAAATTGCTCCGAGTTGTTGCCATAAAACACACACAAAAACCGGAGCCTGTTGGGCAGGGCCAGCTGGTTGGAAACTGGAGGCGACATCCTGGGCCACATGTGCGCCGTGTCAAAGTTCGCGCTGAATCTGTATGCACGCGCCCAACATATATCTGTGTTTCCCTGGCAATTGTTGAAAATTAAGGCAGCTTGAAAAAAAAAACAAATTGTATACATAATCCGACTAAAAACAGGGTGTAATATTCATTAATATTTTATTTGTGAAAGAAAATGAAATATAGCTATAATTTATAACAAACATAGGTTTATGAAACAATTTCTAATTATTAGTTGCAGTTCTTATTAATGTTTCATATTATAATTTCATATTGACCCCTTAAGTATATACTTTTCATACACTTTCATACACTTCCTCCACTACTTACATTTATCTTTATATCCCTTGATTTATTTCCGCCATCACCCTGTAAGCCAGTCGGTATTTATTTAGACGCTGCTGCCGCCAGTACCTAATTTCATTAAATCCTCGCAACCTGTTGTCTGAGCCGAGTCGAGGGAAAGGAAACTGAACCGAACGAGTTCTGGGGAAAAAAAAAAATTCAATTTAACTTTGCCCGCAGCCCAAAATGAATTTCTTCTGGCTGCAATTGACATGGCCCTAACCGGGGGTTAGATGGGGGGGTAGAGAGGTTGCTAACATGTGGTTTCTGTGGTTCCCCGCGCCCTTGTTTCCCGGCGAGTTGTTAACCCAAGACGCGAATGAAGAATGGCAGCGCGTAATGAGCTTAATGGTCGCCATCTGTAGCGGCTTTAAGCGCATATGCATATGGCATATTTACCCACATTTTTCCATTTTCATTTTTCCATTTCTTTACCTCCAACAGATTTCCAGATTTTTCCCTTTGCCATTTTCCCTTTTCGTTCGTGTCACATCCTTATAAGTGGTGGCGACGTCAACGAAGCATTTAAGTGCTTTAAATTAGAGGTGAGAGCGTGTGGGTGGGTAATGGAGCAAAAACTAAATATTTATAAGAAAAATAAAATGAATTAATTGTTAGCTTCAGAAACAAACCAAAATTTAAGCAGTTTTTGTGGAAAATATTTGTTTTTCTCAGAAATAAAATTTTATAAAGTGTAAGTCACAAAAACCTTCTATAACTATTCACCACTCTTTCTTATAATTAAATATAATTTAGTCTATAATTTAGTTACCATTTATTTTAATATATCGTGACACGACATATCCCACACTCACGTTAAACCAATCTCTGCTTTTTGGCCCTGCCTCTTTTTCTACTTAAAAAGCTAAAGCCAAGCGCTTGCCAATTTTTATTGAACGAACATAATGTGTGCTCAATATTAACGGTGCGTGCGTGCCTTCTTTGGAGAGTCGTTAAAAGTGCGTTAATGTCGGCACGGCTCATTGGCTGCCGGCTCAATTTGAGTCCTTATAACATGAAACACCCGTCCTAATCACATTTGCCCCCTTGGACCCGTAACCTTGTCCAACAACAAGTGCAACACCGACTGATGCAGTGCGCTTGGCCCTGGAAAATTTATTGCCAACGTTGGCGGTCATACGACCGCAGAGCTCTCCGTTTTGTTGAATGATTTCCTGGCGGCAGGGCCCCCACCGTTGACTTAACTTGGCCAAGGCGAAACCGAGACAGTCACTTGTTGCCCCCGGAGGAGGAAGTTTACTGGCTTGACTCCAAGTTCCAAGCTCCCAACTTCCAAGAGCTGTAAGAGTTCGTAATGCTTTTGTCGGCATAGCCACTAATTGGATTTTCGGTGGGGCATAAATAAGAAATTGCACAATCCAAATATCATGGTCGTCCACACTCGGAAAAATATCTTGTAAATATTTAATGAGCATCTTTTACTAATCAAAAAGGGAAACACTTGCAATTTGTTCTTGAGTTGTGCATATTTCTAGTACTCGTACAGAAAAGGCAACTCAATAAAAATGTTGGCAACAATATTTCCCTGAGAACTTTTTTGATTGAAAGCATTTTTGTGGCCATGATGGCCACATCTGATGTACAGACAAATTCCCTTTGAAACATTTTGAGCCACTGAGAAATTTTATTAAATATTGTAACAAAAAATTAGCTTTATTATTAAAAGAAACATCTTTTATATATATTTATAAGCCCTTTAGCATTATAATTTTTATAACAAAGTTTAGCGATTTTTTCGCAGTTAATAATCTTTTTCTTTGAGTGCAATATTCATCCATTTTGGCAGCTGCACGTTTGTCATATCCCAATAGCCTCGTGGCAATAAGGGAAGAGCGAACACGTCAAGATGTGACACATTTGATTGAACGCATGCAGGCCAATCAATTTCTGCTGCCGGTGGATGTGAATTGGTCGGGCTAAGAGCGAGTGGGCTTAGTATTTGAATTCGTCAGCGGCATTTGACTGATAATTGAAAACGTGTCAACAAGCCGGCGATTTCCGCAAAGAAATAAACTGGGGCCCACGCAGCCAGCCCTTCGACTACGTGCTGTGGAAGTTGGTTATAAAAATTACATTTTGTACCCAGAAACTGGCTCACAATAAAGTGTGCGTGGCACAGGTGGATTAGGCCCAGTTATCATCGAGCCCGTCACATCACCGGAGGCTGTGTCTGTCTGTGAAAGCGCTAAACCTGTCCAAATGATAAACGAAATTTATGCAGCCAAGGCCAAAAGCGCTAAGCGAATTAAAATATGTTTAAATTTATATATTGGAAGGGAGGCAAGAGTTTCACGTGCCGTTTAAATTGAGCTAAAAACTTTATAGATTTTACTATTTGTATTTGTTAATTGCTTTAAGCATTTAAGGATTTATATTTCCGATTAGATTATATTTATAAATGAATTGAATTTAAAAATAAATCCAAAGAGCCTTATCTGACATATTGTGATAAGTGAGTTCATTAAACCAGCAGCAGAATTTTGTCACCTTGTGGGGCGACGCGATTTAAATTAATATGTCACAAAGCTAGACATTCCAATTAGTGTATTCTGGTTTTACACTGGCCCCAGGGAGTGTTTGAACAAATATTTACATGGCATTCTAATGTGTTTAGAGCTAATCGCCAGTGGAATAAATAAACATTGGATTTATTTTTCGATTTTCTAATATAACAGGAAGTTCTGATAAATTTAAATGCATTTGGGAAATACTATAATAAGGAATAAATTCATCACAAACAAAGGAATGCCTAGATCTCCGTGTACATCCACCTTTGCGGATATTCCATTCAGCACCAGTGATTCTCCTGAGATACTTTCTTTGTAATACTCTTATTTTACTAAGATGGAATTGCGTAGAAATTCCGTGTATGAACAACGCGGGCAACACCCCCAAGTCTAGTGACATTTATTTATGTATTTTATCTCACAATATTTGCAATGGTTCCAAGAATAATGGATATACAGTAGACTCCTTTGTGTGTTCGCTAGTTCTTCAAAAATATAATAAGAAAAGAGCTCAGATGCAATTCAGTGAGTCGCGTTACTCCAAGGGAGTTGGTCGTGGAAACGGCTTCATACAACGGCTAGAAACGGAGTAATCTGGAGAAAGAAAAATATCAAGCCCTGACAATGATATTAAGTGCGCTATTTCTGTTGGCCTCCATTACGCCTCAAAAGTCGCAGGCCCAAAGCACTGAACCAGAATCGTTCCTCAATTTTTCTAGCACAACTCCAACATTCGATGATTATACCGGATTGACTACAAGCCGTTCCACACCATATGTATCGACTGAAGAATATCTGAGTTCTTCACCAATTACGAAGTTCGAATCCCATAACGAAGTAGAACAAAACGCCATTAATCCAAACTGCACAAATACGTGTTCAGAAAACAACTTTACCTACTGCGAGCCGGAGGAGTTCCAGCACAACTATGTGATCAGGAAGAACGAGAAATTAAGTCACTTGAATATGTGGACCCGGACCAGAGCGTGCCAGCGGGGGTCTCTACAGGACATGTGCCTCCTTAAGAATGGATTACCATTGTCTAGGGCATGTCTCCTGTGCAAAAACGGACCTCAATGGGAGTCCACAGATCACTGGGAAACCGTAGACTGTCTTCGGGTTTTCGGGGAACAAACGATCACCAGTGAATTAAACAGGCTAACACGGGATATGCTGGGTGGCAGATTTAACCTCAACGATACTCACGAACGCCAGAAAATAATCAAGAAGTTAAGTTTGAATTACCACAAAGAAAAGACTTTTCTTCCCGTTGATGTTCTAATGACGGCTCAGATTTTCGGCACACTATTGGAACAGCAGAAGGATGCCTCTATTAGTGCGGATTTATTGAGTGTCTCTCAGGAGATAATGTCCATCAACAGCCAGGTGTTACGCCTATCCGCCCAGCTAAATGCCACCAACTCTCTGCTGAGCAACTTTGAGAGCTACATGGATGCCATTTCAAACCAAATGGTTCCCTTTGAGAGATGTGGAGAGTTGGTGCTCAATAGGACCAAAACGGCCACTGCCGGAGTCGAGGCCATTGACTATTCCGACATTGGCGTTCAAGCCTTGATATCCACCAATCTTAGTGTATTTTTCGCCAACCCCTGGTGTGATAACATTACTGGCATTGCCATCTACTCTGCTCAAGCTGGGGGTAGAGGATTTTCCTCCAGCGGATTTTGGTATCGCTTTCTTCGTTCCACCGATGACTTGAATGAAATAAAGGCAGAAACCCATCTGGAGACGGCGGCTTTCCTTCCCGAGATTCTTTGGCAGGTGGTGAAAGCCAAGGGAGTTACCTACATCATCTTCAAAGTCTACGCCCACGATGCTCTCTTTGTGGAAACCGCAAGGAATCGCAGTCGCAAGACTCGCAGCAAAGTAATCTCCATTTCAATACCCGAACTAACGGGTGAGTATATCGAGTAGAGGGTCTCCCATCTTATGATAAATAATTTTCCATCTCGCAGATAAATCTCTGCCTTTGCCTTTACCCTTCCTGCTTCGCAACGAGAACCTTCGCTATCCGGATGTCAGCTCCAATGACGTGGGAACTGGATGCGGTTTTTGGAATTACAAGACGTGGAGCAGTGAAGGAGTTAGTACCAGAAGCAGCTCGGATCTACTCATGGATACCATTATCGAGTGTCATACCCGGCACCTTACTCAGTTCGCCTTTCTAATGGGTGGTTATTATCCGGACTATTCGGACTCAGGTATGGAGCCATTGATTTCCCCGCTGCCCGAAAGGATTCTGGACATAATCTCGATAGTGGGCTGCTGCCTGTCGCTGCTGGGAGCTTTGGGAATTTTTCTAACCGCAGCCTTTTTCAAAGAGTTTTATAAGCGGAAGTCAGCGAAAGGGCTTCTGCACATTTGCCTACCCATGTGTCTCCATCTAGTGCTCTTTTTGTTCCACAACCTGAACGATACTGTTGAGCAAATGGCGGTGGCCGGAGACATGAGCTCATGTGTGGTCCTCGGAGCTGTCATGCATTACATCACCCTTGTGCTCTTTAGCTGTATGCTGAGCAATGCCTTTCTACAGTACCAGGACCTCGTCATTATCATTGGGGGCTGCCTACCCAATCACTACATCCTGAAGTCTGCGATTGTGGCCTGGTCCGTACCAATAATTCCCACCTTGATAATAGCCCTAAGCGCTCCCAACACCTATGTGCCCTCAGCTGGTCAGTTATCTAAGGGCTCTGCCTTCTGTTACCCCTCAGGACCAGGTCTGCTCTTTGGAGTGATCCTACCTGTGTGTATTATCACATCGGTCAACCTGTGCATCTTAGTGCTTATTATCCAAAATATCTCGAAATCAAGGGGCTTCAAGTCAGAGCAGGCTAAGCAGGCCAGTCAAATTAGGACTTCCATTCTTCTGTTCTTTCTGCTAGGACTCACATGGATCTTTGGCGTCCTATCCTTCGCCAAGGGATCCGTGGTCTTCTCGTATCTTTTCTGTATTACGGCCACCATGCAGGGTGTCATGATGTTCGTACAGTTCGTTCTCTTGGACAAGGCAAATCGGCAGGCATGGCGTGGACTGCTCTGTCCCATCAAAAAGAAAATGGAAGTATCGAGACCACACGTCGAGCTTCGGTCTTTGAACAACTCGTCGTCAAGAACCAACTAATTGTAGAACTACAGCAACCTTTGTTTAAATGAATATTATGCATCCACATAAATATATCTAAATAAAAGTAAATATTTGTATTTAAATGTTTCAATTTAAATGAATATTTCAATTGATTTTCTTTTAGCAACCTTAACAAGACTTTCTTGGCCTTAAATGTATACTTCTCAGTGCGGGGGATTGCAATATGAGCTTCTCTAACTTCAATCCAATGATAATAAAGGTCTCTAGGTCCAAAGACCTCATGTAAAACTTGAATGATAAGCAGCTGACATCGTTTGTCATTAGTACTTTTCAGGTATTAAGTTCTTATCTTAGACCTGAGACACGTCGCTAATGATTCACCACGAGTACGTGTAAAAAAGGCGAGATATTGCGGTTTGAGCAAATAGAAACAAAATACAAACGGAGACGTCACAAGATTAGTGTTATATGGCTGCCTCGAAAGGGGTCTGTTAGATTCTTTTTTTGTTCCCTCAATTGCCGGGTGCGTGTTAATGACACTGTAAATTGTATCAAACGTCGCGAAGCTTAAGTTGTTTTCTTTTCTGCGTTTGCCTGCGTTTACCGAACAAATACATAATGTTCCCGCGAATGCTTCTTATACGAAATTTCGATTAGCGATCGTGCCGACAACTGATAACACACACCTTTCTGCCGACTGCCAATATCGAATAGTTCAGTTTGGCGCTATATTCCGAGAGAGTCGGACGTACTAGTACTTTCCGTACGGGTATATTTATGGAGTGTCGGAGAGCTGCTCACAGCTGTCGCTTCTGAGTCATTCGTCATGGATTTTGCTTGGTTTTCGGTGCTTTTTGTGGTGGCCTCGGCACTGACCTCGAACTTGGAGGCCCGTGACTCTAGAGAATCGACCTCCGAATCCACTTATTCTGACTACTGTCCCGCAGAGAGACAAATGTGCTGGGGAAATGGCACCTACAAATACTGTAGCGGATTGGAACAGAGGTATCCGGGATGGAGAACGGAAGCCGACCTGGTCTATTGTGACTCCATGTTCTGCGAACCGGAGGAGTTCCAGCACGATTACATCACACGGAATCACGACCAAACACCTCACCTGAACAAGTGGAAGAGGGCCAGAATCGGTGAACGTGCCACCCTGCACGACGTCTGTCTGCTAAGAAACGGAATGCCCGTGACCAGACGGTGTACTTTAATCGAATCCCGAGCAAAATGGGAGAACTTGGACCCAACCCCAGTTGTCTGTCTCCGGCGCTTCAGGGAACACACGATTAGCGGCGGCTTGAACAGCCTGCACGATGACGTCCTGGAGGGCAGGAGACGCACCAATGACACCCAGGGACGTCGCGAGATGACGGGGATAATGAGGACAATGTTTCGTCAGCAGGAGAGGACTGTCCTTCCGGCCGATATCCATGTAACTGGCCAGATGTTTGGTACTCTTATGCAGCAGGAGAAGGATGCATCTGTGAGTGTGGACTTGGTCAGTGTCTGCAAGGAGATCATGTCAAGCGACAGTCAGGTGTTGCTCCTATCCGCCCAGCTGAATGCCACCAACTCCCTGCTAAGCAACTTTGAGAGCTACATGGATGCGTTGCCGGGGCAACTGGTTCCCACTGATAGGTGTGGAAAGGTGGTCGCCAATCCAACCAGCGACGCCACTACAACGGCCACAACCGGCGTGGAGACCTACAACTTCTCCGACATCGGAGTCCAAGTACTGATAACCGGGAACCTTAGCGTATTCTTCACCAATCCCGGATGCGATGGCATTACTGGCATCGCCATCTACTCCGCTCAAGCTGAGGGAAGGAGGTCTTCCTCAAGCGGATTCTGGTATCGCTTCTTACGTTCCACCGATGACTTGGGTAAAGTAAAGGGAGAAGCTCACTTGGAGACGGCGGCTTTCCTTCCCGAGAATCTTTGGCAGGTGGTGAAAGCCAAGGGTGTTACCTACATCATCTTCAAAGTCTACGCCCACGATGCTCTCTTTGTGGAAACAGCAAGGAATCGCAGTCGCAAGCCTCGCAGCAAAGTAATCTCCATTTCAATACCCGAACTAACGGGTGAGTATATCGAGTAGGGTCTCTCCCATCTTATGATTAATAATTTTCCATCTCGCAGATAAAGCCCTGCCTTTGCCTTTACCCTTCCTACTTCGCAACGAGAACCTGCGCGAACCGGATGCGAGGTCCATTAACTTGGGCACTGGATGCGGTTTCTGGAACTACGAGACCTGGACAAGTGAAGGAGTGACCACTAGCAGCAGCTCGGATCTGCTTAAGGATACCATCATCGAGTGTCACACCCAGCACCTTACCCAGTTCGCCTTCCTGGTGGGTGGCAGCTATCGCACTAACGACCTTGGAGAAGAGGTCCTAATAACGCCGCTGAACGAGCGTGTTCTGGACATCATCTCTATAGTGGGCTGCAGCATGTCGTTGCTCGGAATCTTTGGCATTTTTCTCACAGCTGCACTTTTCAAGAGTTGGCGCAGTCAGGCCTCCACAAAGGTGCTACTTCACCTTTGCCTAGCCATGTGCCTGCAGATGGTGCTCTTCGTGTTCCTCAACACGGATGATATATCGGAACAACTGGTGGTGAATGGGGACACCACACGGTGTGTGGTCCTGGGCGCAGCCATGCAGTACTCCATCCTGGTGCTCTTCAGTTGGATGCTGATCATTGCCTTCCTGCAATTCCAGCGCTATGTGACCGTGATAGGGATCGAGAGGCCCAGTCACTACATTCTGAAGGCGGCGATTGTGGCCTGGTCTTTGCCATTGATTCCCACCCTGCTGGTGGCCCTAATAGATCCTGATTCATACCTGCCCTCAGCTGCGCAGCTTTCCACGGACACTGGGATCTGTTATCCCTCGGGTTATGGCCTCACCTTCGGAGTAGTCCTGCCCGTGACTCTCATCACGGTCTCCAACCTGGTGATCTTTGTGTATGTGTTCTACAGCATTTCGCACTCCTTGAACCAAAGCATCCACAAATCCGAGCGAAAGATGGTGGTCAAGCAGATCCGGCTCTCCATCCTGCTGTTCTTCCTGCTGGGACTCACCTGGATCTTCGGCATCTTTGCCTTTATGCAGGCGGGCGTGGCCTTCTCGTATATGTTCTGCATCACGGCCACCATTCAGGGATTCGTGCTGTTCGTGTACTTTGTCCTCTTGGACGCGGCAAACCGTCGGGCCTGGGTGGGTCTGATCTGTCCCACAAGGATGAAGATGGATGTGGAAAAGCGCACCACCGAGCTCCAGTCGATGACCACTTCGTCTACAAACTTCAGGAGCCGATCGCAGCAGTAGCTCGGCTAAAACCCATCTTTCCAACGAACAAATGGTCTTGAACCAGAGTATTTTTATTTATTTTACTTGCCATTATGTATAGCCTCTGTTCTAACTTATAAATCTACTTACTTAACATATTTAATAAAATAAGAAACCACCATGTGAAATGGAGTGCAATTGTGTCACCTTTCTTGGAAGTGAGTAGTTAATAAAACACTCACGTTCTGGGCTGTGATATTATGGAGAAATCTATATATTTTTTGGAAGACAGAAATACACTAATCAATCTTTTTTAATTACTGAGCTTCGGAAAGTATGAATGAATGAACCTTTTAACTCCTAAATCTGGTGATTCATCAGTATTAATAAGATTTGCAAGGGCGTTAAAAAGGCATAAACTAACAACAAAAAACAAAGTGACAAGATAAATAATAGTTTTTTGTCTCCATAGAGTCTGTCATATTTGTTTAGCCCAAACAATATTTAATAAACTATTATAAACTGTGATGTAAGGTATATTTCTACAAACATATTTGTTGTGTCGATAATATCTACTATATACGACTATATATACATACATATATAGTAGTATATAGTAGATATTATCGACAAACTGTTAAGCTGCAAATAAGGGTAATAAAGATAGAAAGCACTTTATGAATCAGTTCATTTATTTAAGAGTTGTGGTAGACTGTTAAAAAGGTGTGAACTCACTCTTGGCATATATGTATGTATACATATATGAACACAACGACGTCACTTTATTATTGGTCTTTTCCTGCTCTCCAAATAAGTCTTTTATTTTTTTCAAATGAATGAGAAAGATAGCGGCTTACTGCCCTATATTTTGTAGAGTCGTAAAAGAGTCTTTTAAATTTAAGTTGCTTCCGTTAGCGGAAGTTGGCAAATACCTACTTGATTTAACAAATTACTATACTTTTAGTTGCTCATGGGGGAAATCAAGCGAAATAGGCGAACCGATTATTTCAATTCCCGCAGTAAGACTATTTACCAACGGCAATCAATCAAAGAAAAAGATGTTAAAAGGGCTCCAGGACTCGTTTGCATTGAAATTCTGCTGAAAGGAAAACGAAAGCCAAGTGCAATTTGATTTGCCACTGCCACTGTCGGCTTCCTTCGCCAGCTGCAAAAGTATTTCATCTTCTGGCCGATTTGTTGGCAGCTCTGTCACTGCCATGGAAAGCTGGGCACCTGGTAAGTGTTGAAGCCGTAAAAATTTAAGCAAACTTGAGGCAATCGACGAGTGTTTACTTCGATACCCATTGCCAGTCAGTCGTAACTAAATTAAATGATGTCATGTGGAATGGAATGAATTTAAAGTACGACCACGCTCCATTGATATTTTTGTGTTTAACCTTCAAGGCTCCAGCTTTTGCTGCTTCAAATTACACTTTAAATTAGTTTTCTCTTTAAGCCATCAGCTGTCATTGTAATCTGGCTTGGACACAAGTGCCATTGCCACTGTGAATCCATTTTCTGCACTAAATTGCATTTTGAAGTAGAGCACTTAAGCCGCTTACTGCAGAGCTTTTGCGAGAAACCTGTAATATATTGCATGCATGTGTCACTTATTGGCTCCCATTACAGCTACAACTATTATTAAAATCATCATCTGAACGCTTTGTTTTTGTCTGTAAAATAATAGCAGTTTTTTTAGTGAGCCTTTAGTTGATTTATTGGCTCTTGGAAATGTTAAGCTGTGAGGTTTATTTACATTTTTTTTAATAAAAACATGTCAAAAGTTATTTAGCTAAAACCAAAAAAGATATAAAGTCAATTTTATGTTGTATATATACTTAATATATTTAAGTTAAGAATAACGTATATTCTTTACGGTAATTTGTGTATTTTAATTACCTAAGCAACCATAAAAATATAAAAACCGGCTATAAATATATTTCATCCATTTTGTCTCATCTTATCATAGGCAAAGCTCCTCATTTTTTTTAGCTTCTATATACTTATCAACATTAATCGAACATTTAATTTGGTCTTTATTTAAATTCAGGCAAACATTGTCTTATATTTTAATTTAATATACATTCTTTGTTAGCCATATTTTGCTCTTAAATATTTTATTTTGTTCTATTTTAAGGCTCAATCATTTTCTTTAGACAAAATTTAAGATAAATGTTCATCTTAGAATTAACTTATATAGACACTAATACTTATTAATTCTTATTTATTGTAAATAAACAATATTTCCTACTGTACATACTCGGATATTGCTAACAGGCAAACATGCAGCCATTCAATCTCAACTAAACAAGTGAGCACAGGATGTGGGAATGAAATTAATCGATATTTCAGTCCGGACCATTTCAATTTCGAATCCTGCACTGCCGCTCACATTGAAACATACAAACAACCCGTACATATTACATATATATATCCACTCGACTCGTATCAATTGCAATCAATCAAAATGTGAATCACTTTGAGAGCGCTTGCCTTCATTCAAATGCAGAGACAATGAAAGCGAAACCGGAACCAGAAGCTGAAACTGGCAAACTGCATTGGAATTTGATTTGCAGGACTTCACTTTGCCAGCTGCCAAGTTGTTCGGTTGTTAACTTTGATTCCAAAACAGCTGCCAACGGAAGCTGAGCACCTGGTAAGCGCCGAAGCCAGTGATTTTTTACCAATGTCCAAAGCCAGTCGTAGAATTGTTTACTTTATATTCGAGAATTAAATAAAGGGAGGTGAAGTGGAATTAAATTAAATTGAAAAATAAAATTGCAAGTTCTTTCTTTCTTTAGATGTATTTTATTTCATTTATTTTTGTTTTTTTTTAAATCAAGGAGATTTATTTTTTGTAACTAGTCTAACTCCAGTGTCTAATTCCATTTCGTTGACTTAGAATTACATCTTAAATTAGTCTTGCTCAAAATGCCATAAACCGAGCTTAGTGGCCGACCAAGTCGCTGGCCATTTCCAATCAATTTTCCACGGAAAATGTACTCTTAGAAGCTCCCCTTTTAAGCCGCTTACCTTCAATGGCTAACAACTCCAACGGACAGCTAAGCGAGCGGATGCGGTGGGAACAGGTATTGCGTGCTACCTGGTCTGTGTAAATATAGGGAAATGATTGTTTCTAAATAATGCGAACAGTGCATAGTAGATTAATGGTATTTGATGTACAAAAATAAGACAAGTTTATAAAATATATAAATAACAGCATATCTGCACTTCTTTTAATAGAAATTGTTTATGAAAACATGATAAAAACCTATTACAATGAACTTTATTTAAATTCTTTGTACATTTAGAATTATACTTTAAAATGTGATTTTGTTGGCTTCTTATTATTTAATAAAGTCTAGTCAATGGCACTTACCTTAAACTTAAAGCCCAGACTATCCATTAAACAGCAACAAAAACAAAATAACCATAAACCACCTCGACTTTCCCCTTCCTGCCCCAAAATTCAAGGCTTGCCTCACCTGTTTGCAGTTGGCATTTCTTTGCACATTCCATAATAGCACACCCAAAAGGCTAGGCGAGGACATGTGCAACTATTAAAAATTATTTTCCTTTCGCATTCCGGCGGGTGTACGGCAGATATTTTATGATTCGAAACGTGCAAATGGCCAGGACTTCAGGACTCCCTGGGCAGGAGTCCTTAGGTGTGTGTAGTGTGCCTGATATTTTGTACGTGCACCCACAACATGAACCCATAAATACGTATTGATTTTCCATTCGACACACACACACCCTCGTCGAGTGTCTTATCGATGTGGAGAAAAAGAAAAGTCCTCGATGCGGGAAAAAGCCAGCAGCAACAATGGCTGGCTGCAAGCTCCAAGACAGAGTTATGATTACGAAAGTTTCTTTAATGCGACGCTGTGAGAGGGAGCACATACCATAAATGGAAAATAAATGCGAGAAATTTGCCGCAATTTGCGACGCCCTGCGGAGTCACTGAACCGCAAAAGCTGCAGAAATGTTGTTTATCAAATATTTATCGCACAAGTAGTTATTTCGCATACCACTTTTCGCCCGGCAAATTGCAGCTAGACATGCAAAATGGAATGGAATCGAATGGGGCTGGAATGCAGCTGAATGGATTTTTTTTTTTGTTTCTGCCATCGCAGATGAGAAATTGTTCGCAATCCGAGTGAGACATGTCTACATCATGAGTTCATTAATTCCAACTCCCGT
This sequence comes from Drosophila parvula, assembly GCA_018904695.1. Taxonomy (NCBI): domain Eukaryota; kingdom Metazoa; phylum Arthropoda; class Insecta; order Diptera; family Drosophilidae; genus Drosophila; species Drosophila parvula. Next base: position 196,459 of record JAEIIG010034514.1, read on the forward strand.
ATAATACAGTACAACTACAGTAAAGCCCCATATGTTTTCGCTCCATTTGGCCTAACTAATGGCCATACATCGCCGATGCTGGTGCTGCTGGCAGTGGCATATGAACTGCTGCTGCGTGCCGAAAATGGCGAGAGCGCTCATAACAAATTTGTTAGATGTGCGGAAATTTGTCAAAAGCATTTGCCACAACAAACAAACATGCCAACGACGACAAACCAAAAAAAAAAAAGAAAATAACACCGCATGTCTGTGTGGCCTTTCGTCCGACTGAATTTGTATCAAATTTACGGGGAAAACCGGCATAACAGTGATACTTTGGTTCAAAACAAATTATGGCATGTGGAATAGAATTTAACGAGAATTGGTCAACAATATTTCGTATCTCTGGCAGAAAATTGTGGTTTTAAAATCAGCAAATTGATAAAGATAAAAATGAGCCGGGGTTTTTGAAATAGAGAAATTCTGTCATTAAATTAAATTATATAATTTTCTTTGCCAAAGTTCCATTTGTAATTATTTAACAACATTTAATCCGATGTTAAACAATACATTTAATCCACCAAAAACTTATAAAAAACATGGCACTCATATTTATTTTATTTCATTTCTCTCTGCTGCCATAAAAACACTAATTTATACAGCAATTGCGTAATAGTTATATAATCTTTACGGTTGAGTTATTTGCGGAAAAATTATGGCAAACATTATAACACAATGTGCTTTCAGTTGCAACCAATGCCAAAGGCTCTTGGCCGGGCAATTAAAACTGCCAAAAACTAATGCCACCGCAAACTACAGCTGCCAGTTTTACGAATTGGCCACGAACTCAACAATGTGCCAGCAAAATCGTGTGGCTGCCATTTCGCTGAAAAAAAAGCAAGAACGGGATGAGAAATCCCTTGACCAATGTCCCGGAGCCCAATTAAAACCGTTGGGGGAAAATTCCCATTGATTTTGCAGAAGAACGGCGGTCGAATCGAAATTTATTATCAAACGATGGCGAACAGCTGCAACGACTTAAAGCGGCTTAAAAACTTTAAGGCCGCTAAGCCTTTCCGGCCTAATTGTAAGGGACACTTGACACAAAAAGGGCTGGGCCGCATCAAAGAAAGTATTTTTTAATATTTTAATTGGCAAAAAGGCAAATTAAAACTGTCGCCAACAGGCAAAAGAGAAAAAAAAAGTAATTTAATATTACACGGGTCCCCGGCTAAAGGAAATTAAAGCGATAATGAGAGAAAGAGGGAAATTGAACCTGAATAAGAATAAAGCCTGTCTGTTCTTCAACCGGTGCTGTCTTTGTTATGGTTTTCAGGAATCAATATGCATTTTTATCTTTAATTTATCGAGAATAATAAATAATATAACTTTGTTGGCTAAATGTAATTTAAAGCATTGGATGTATTTTTTAAATATTATACAACATTTTAAGAGGAGGAACTAAGTACATATTTTTAGAGCAAAAATATGAATAATATTTATGTGCGAATATATAAAAACATAATTTTTTGACCGAAAACTATTTGGTAAATATAATTCAATCATAAATGTGTGTTTTATTATTAAAAATTGTATAATGGTATATCAACAAAAGTCTATACATATATCCATTCAAATAATAAAACATTTTGGTTCTGTGTACAATAAATTAAACAAATAAAATGTTGAAATTAATTTCTCTTATTGTTCAGGTAATTATTAATGGCTTTGTTTAAGGCTTATAGCCAGGGAAAACAGTGGAAGCCGCTGCTATCTAATCTGTAAGTATGCTCCGAATCTTTTATCAATGCTGTAGCGCCTCTCAACCTAATGGACTTCAGTTCATTTTTGCTTTAACAGTCTAGCAATAAAGTCGCGGTTCTTTAGTCCAACAGAAACAGATTTTTGCCAAGCAAAACATTCATAAATCATCTAAGAAAGTGAAACTAAACAATTGCCAAGGACTTGTGTGCGTACTACAGTCGTCCCTTTTGCCATTTCATCTTGAAATAATTAAGGCAAACAGAAATGAATTTGTGCACGTGCTGCGTTTAAGAAATTGCTTTTGCCCTCCTCAGTACTTGGGGGCACTCTTGGCTTGGCTTACTCGACTTTTCTGGCCTTTTATGTTTTTTTTTTTGTTGCCTGGTATTTCCTTCCTTCCAGCCAAGCCAAGCAGCCAGCCAGTCAACCTCCATGTATATTCTGTTCTTGGTTATATTTTTCTTAGCGTTTTTGTATTTTTTAATTTTCGCCCGAGTTTGCACAAGTTGCCCCATGCCATTTGTTGCTGTTGCCTTTGGTTTTGTGTCAACAACACAAAGCCGCACACATCGCAAACAGTTGTCCCAATCCCGTTCTTGTTCTAGCTCCCCACACCCCGCTGCCGTTCCATTTCTCATTGCCATTAAGGTTTCATGTTGCGCAATGCCATCCAAGACAATAGTTGCACGAACTGAACTTAGCATGTGTGCATGTGCTGCATGAACTGAACTGTGCTGCGAACTGCGACTCCTTTGGGGCATTCATATCTGCCAGCCGGTCTAATATGGCTCGCCGGTCCTTTGTTTTCCCGCCATTTTTTCCCCGCATTTCCCGCATTTTCCGCCTTTCTTCATTCATGTTGCAAAGTTTGGCGAACAATAGAACGCAAAGCGGAAAAGTTTACAATTAGCTTGTCAACAATAGCCAGGCATACGCGGCGTCTGCGTGATGTGTCCGAAACAGAGGAGAAACTCTGCACCATTCTTCTTATAGTTTTTATTATTTTTTAGTAGAAATTCAGCAAAAACTCTTTACTTTATATGCAAATATCATTTAAGTGCGTAAAAACTTTACAATTAACTTTCTCCCCCATTTTGAGAATACATTAGATATGGTTAATATGCTAATATCGCTAAAAGGCAACAAAGTTTACAATCAACTTGTCAGCAAAGGCTCGGAATACATGGCGTATGCGTGTTATGCTCAAACTAATTTGAAACTTCACTCTATTTTAGTCTAACTTTTGTTAATAGAGTGGTTATTAACTATAATCAAATATAGTTCGAAATATATTGAAAAAGACACTTTAAGTTTATTATGAATGCTTATTAGAATTTAGAATTTCAATAATTCGAATAAAGTTTTCGGCACTTCTTTGTTTCCCTTTCTTATAAATTATTATTTACTTCAATTTAAATCATTTTAGTTCCTTTAATTGTACATTTTTACTTCATTTATTTATACATCCTTCTGATTAGCTTATTTAATTTATTTTTACCGTATATCAACTATGCGAGACAGTTAATAAAAGCCCAGCACGCATTTTATAGAGCCCCCTCCCCTCTGCTGGGCCAAATTAAAACCCCAAAAATAATTACCAAATTATTTTGGTAAACGTTCGCCGCTTTCCAAGCTAAAAATCTTTATGCATATTTTATGCTGCGGGGCACGGAGCCAAAGAAGGCCAATGAAGGGGAAAATAGTGATGTAATAAAAAGCGCGAAATAAGCGGGGACGAAGTGAGCTTGGTGCAAAAGAGAACGGGTTGAGGGGAAACGCGAGTTGGTGGGTGGGCGTGGGCATGGCACCGGCAACATGTTGCCGGAAGTGTTGGCCTGCAATTTACACAGGAAAAGTTCGCCCCGACCTCTCGAAAATCGCGTGTGTGCGCGTGTGGGTGCTGCCGCAGGGGGCAAAGTTTGCCAGCATAAAAGGGTTAAGTGCAGAGCCCTGTATTAAGACTTGTGAAAGTTATGCCTCTGTTTGTGAAAGTTCACATGACGAAGTTGATGTTATGTTTCTTGCGATCTATTTTACACATTAAAATTTCAAAAGAAACGGAACTCATCTGCTTGTATAAACCGTACAATGTAGATTTTATCCAGCGCTCAACTGTTGCTGCTGGAAAAAAATCCCCTTTTAAATTCTCTTAACTGATATATATATATTATATATACAGAACCTATTTAAGTTGGTGAACGCCGCTTAGCCATTCAGTTCGTGATCGGAACTCAAAACGTATAGAACTGGGAATCACAATGAATTGCGAGATTTGCTAAAAAGCAGTTGGCTGAGTAAATAATAAAATCAACCAAGCGAAAAGTCGGAGTGCAGAGTGTAATTAATAATCAGTTTGGATAAAAAATAAGCGTGTGGCAAACACAAAGTCAAGGTTGAAAAGCCAATTATATATATCAATTTTGAACGAATGAAATAAGTGATATTTTAAACAATAAATATATATAAATATAAATTATGTGTTAAGTTAAAAGAAGTAAATAACTAACAATAAAAAAGCAGAAAATCTTTAACGACTTTTATATAAAGAGCTAGTAAGAAGAACTAGTAAATATAAATTAACAAAATATATAACAAAAGCTTTATTTAATTGATAAATTTCAAAGAAAATTATATAATAAATATTACAAATTTATTAGAAAAAAAACTGTACAGTGCAAAGTTCTAATGATAGTTTAACAAACTAAAGCAATTATTCATGAATTAAAGGGCTTGACTATAATTACACTAAATTAATGTAGTTATATACAACCTATCAATTGTGCGATTTGTGATGCAAAAGAATTAATGCCAGTGAATTAAATAAAACTGCACAGATAAGAAAACAAACATTGCGTTTGCTATACTGAATAAACAGTACTAATAAACAATAACCAAAATGGTTGAAAAAGCCTCTTTGGCCCGGCTTAGAAGCCTGGAATGGGGGCGACTCTTCAACATGTTCTACATAGAGCCGGTGATTTTTATGCTGCTATTCTCGCACATGCTGTCGGGTGAGTAGATCTCTTTATTATATAGTAATACTGGCTATAACACGATCATCCCATTAGGTACCGTCATGCGTAATCAGCTGATTTATCAGACCTGCACGGTTATATTTCAGTATAATGAAAGCGACTGCAAATTGTTGGATAGCAAAAACACTACAGCAGAAATTCAGGTAATACATATAATATTCGTTTTATTTAATTAGAAATAATACAAATATATAATGTGTAATTGTCAGGCCATTGAGACGGAACTGCAGTCGTATGTGGCAAATATGTTTCTAACGCGAACACTTTTTGAGAGTATTGTGCCGGCCATCTGTGGTTTGTTTATAGGATCTTGGTCGGATCATTATGGTCGTAAGCCTCTGCTGATTGTATCCATGATTGGTGGGTTTGCTTTCCTCTTTTATATATGGAGAAATTTATAGGAATTATTTATTAAGGCTTTTCTGCTTCTGCCCTGCTGTCGTCTATCATTTGCTGGCTATCCAATTATTATATGATTAATCCCTGGTGGTACACCTTGGCCGCTGTGCCTCACTCCCTGCTCGGTGGGCTGTGTGTTTTTTCGGTGGCGGCATTCTGCTTTATAACTGATACAACGGATAGGAATACAAGACCCTACAGGTGAATACAATATAGAATGTATGAGGCTTGACATGCAACAATGATTTTTTACATAGAGTTTAGTAATTGTTTCGGTACTTTTTGCAATGATAATACCTTAATAGAGCAATAAGGAATTAAAGAAAAATTATACACTGAATAAAATATGTTTATTTTTTTAGCAATAAAGATTTAATAAAAGCTAATAACTTGATAAGAAATTAATTTATAATTAATGAAAGCATTTGCTTCTTAAAACATTGATGCTTTAGTATCATGCTTATCATGATGATTTTACTTTTCCGTTTAATTAATAAAGCTATATTTAAGGCTATTTTTTATTTAGGTAACATTCTTAATTATATTTCCTCTTCTTTATATTTCAGAATGATATTCATGGAGTTTATACTCTTTGTGGCCCTCACCAGTGGTTCCTTGCTGTCCAGCTTTGTGTATGCCGCCACCAGTGCTGCTTTCGTCCAGAGCCTCTCCTGTTTAATAGTTATCCTAGGCACATTGTTTATTATTTTCTACCTGCCGGAAAGCTTGGGAATGTGTCCGGATCTGGATGAAATTCCCGATAAGGAAAAGGAAATTGTTGTAACAATTTCCGATCAAAAGCCCGAGGCTCTAGAAAAGCGTGATGAACCGCCAAAGTACGAAACTCTCGAAAAGCCGGTCAATGAGGAGAAAACTAAAGTGCCAGGATTGCTAAGCATAACACATATTAGGGACATGTTTAGTACTTGCTTTAAGAGGCGAGAAAATGACGGTCACTCCATCATATGGTTGGTTACCTTGGCTGGCTTTGTCTCTATATTTGTTGCCGGTAAATAAATTATTTATTCCCAGTGTTAGAATAATGATTGAACTGACGACATTCTTGTAGATGGCGTCATGACCGTGATGTATTTGTTCGTGCGTCAGCAGTTTCACCTGACAGTGCGCGAGTTTACCATTTTCGAGACAGTGAGTCAATCGGTGCCAATGCTGGGAGCTTTACTCGGAATTCTCATATTGAGAAAGGTAAAATATTCATATGCTCTTGTAATTCCAAATTAAACAACATAATAATAATAATATCAATTTTACTCTGCAGCTTTTTGGCCTGTCTGTGGTTGCGTTGGCTTTACTTTCTCTATTTTCCGAGATCCTTAGCAATTTAGCCAGAGGATATGCCTATTTAACTTGGCACCTGTATTTATCCGTGGCCTTGGGGGTATTTCGCTCGATTCAAGGGCCCATGTGTCGCACAATTGTATCGAACATAGTTCCAGCTTCGGATACAGGTGAGAAGCGTTACTATAAATAATCCTGGACCCTTATAATTATTTATTAATGTATTAGGCAAACTCTTTGCAATTGGCAACATTGTGCAATCTTTTGCACCCTTTGGTAAGTGACATTTCCCTTGTTAACTTTTGATTATTAATCATATTTAATCTCCAGTGGCTGCACCTCTTTATACGGCCATTTACAAGAGTTCCTTGGCCACAAATCCGGGAGCATTCAATTTTCTCAGCGCTGCGTTCTATTTAATCGCTTTCCTTCTAATTGGGTGAATATAAGAGCATATCCTTCGTCGAATTCAACTGATTTTCAATATATGTATTTGCAGCTGTGTGATGCGAATTAAATTCAAGCACCGAAACTTCTACGCCAAGTCGCTCAAGTAGCCGAAAGTAAACGGAATTTCCATTTGCCATCAATATTGATTGTGGCAAGTTGGCCAACTTTACACAGCTTTGTTTATGCTCGGAGTCGAAAACTTTGTGTGGCCTGGACTGGCCAGTATTAAATAATTGGATATTGTGAACGGGTTTTTCTGTATTTAGCTAATTTAATTGAAAACCGCAAAATGGGAATTAGAAACCATTTCGATTTGCATCATGTGCAGATACAAAATTAAAGGATTAACATCCATTGGTTGACAGCTTTGGCAGACGTTCATTTTCCACGTCACCTAATCAAATTACAAATGCTAACTAAATTGCAGCCATCAAGAACGCCATGGCGAACTATTTAATTGCATCAACTGGACATAAGTGACTGACTACACATTTTCCATGCTTTTCCGACGAGAATTTATCCAATTGTTGTCTGTGTGTGTGTGCAGTGCTCTGTTGTGGCTACACCGAAAGTAATATTATACATATATTTAAATGGAATTGTAGTCTCCTGTTCATTTGTATCTTTTCTAAGGATCAAGTTATATTTTTTACATCTTTTTCTGATTATATTTAGAGAACTTTAGGCGCAGAAATGCTCTTAAATGAATTTCTACAAATATTATCAACACATTCATAATTTATTCCCTTTTAATCACTTTGAATGACTTCCTTTCATAATATTTGAAATTTTTTTACCCAAAACCGTTCTCTATACTTTAGTTTTTGTGTATTTTCTAGGCCAGATCGTTGTTGTTTTTGCAATAAGGACATGCATAAGGCATGAGCTTTTAATAGTGCATAATTTATGGGGCAAAAGTTTGCGCAACATATCGCAAAGTTCAAACGTATTCGGAGAATCATTTGGATTCATTTTGGACCCATTGTGACTTTGGCACGTTCCGCATGAATTTGTAATGTCGCCAATGCCAAAAGTTCAGGGCACAATTTGCGGCAATTTGAATTGTTGAACGTCAACTCAACGATTAAATATTAAATTGCGACTCTATTATGCGCACAAAGGTATGCTATATGCTCTGGCTGCTGCTGCTCGTGTGTGTCACAATCCCTTCCCTATAAAGGCACGCGCACAAGGCCACAAACCCCGGCAATCAGTATCGGGTTACTGGAATCGGCGAACCAAAACCGGAGTCATCAAATCACAGTCTTGTCTGCGGGTTAAGCATTAAAGCCACGGGTGCTTGCAAAATGCTTGGCAAATGCTTTGAAATCGTTTTGAAAGCGCTTTAAGATCGACGCGCGTGCAACAAATAAACGAATCGCCACGACAATTCGCAATTCGCAGGGCATGAACTTGCACTTGCACTTGAACACGCCAACTTAATGGAGTGTGTGTGTGTGTGCGGGTGTAAGGGTGTAAGGGTGCCGCTTGTTCAGGGGATGTCTTTGTTTGCGCAGGAAAAGCGTTAACCATAAAAGGGAAACTTTGATGCGGATGCAAGTGCTGCTACTGGCAGCAGTTCAGCGTTTAACATTTCCGCTGTTTCCTGTGGCTGCTACACAGATGGAAAAAAATGTTGCCCCCAAAAATCAATAAGTCTTGCGGTTCAGTTGAAAAGAGTTTTTCACGGCAATAGTTATTAAAATAATTGGTTTATCCAGGGAATCCTTTGGTTATGCCTAAACATACTATATATAACCTTTTATGGACTTACCACTAGAAAAACCGATTAAACATATGATTAATAGCTTGAAAGGTTAACAAACAATAAAGATAATGTTTTCTTCATGATGGTTATTAATTTATTTAATATAAATACATAATTGTGACTTCTACATGCCATACATGCTTTTACTATCTCTTCCAGCAATATTTTGTATTACTTTTCACCTGCATCCTGATCCCATTTCATATCTTTACAGCCATTAATTTTTACAGCCAGAATTCGTGAAAACGTCGCTGTCTAATTGAGCAGCCAGAATAAGACGCCAGATAAAACAGCGGACAACAAAAGTAGCGACGGCCACTTCCGGTTGGCATGATTGATGGCCGCTTTAGAGGCTCGAACAGGAACGACAGCTGCGGCACGTCAACGGGGCGCATACGTAATCGTTTATTAAACAAAACAAATTATGGGCTGCCAGCGGGCAAACAACATACAAGTGTTGACGAAGGTCAAGTTTGGCATTTACCAAGCGAAAGGTTTCTACCAATATGAAAGCGTCAAAAGAGAAAGAGTCAGAGAGACAAGCCCCACCGTAAGACCTTACGTTATTACGTATACGCAAGGTATCTCTCTCTCTCTCTTGGCGATTTTCTCTTTAGCATTTCGCTCTCATTTTCCTGCGAGAGCCTATAAAACGGGAGAGCCGAGGACGAGTCGAATCAGTTTTCCTGAAGACTTCGCCTCGAAACGGTCGCCAAACGGTGGTCGGTAAACCAATTTTTAGCGCTTTTCCGACTTCCCTTATCGTTGTTGTCCGTTGTTATCAGCGTCGCGTCGTTGTAATGCCGTCGGTGGAAATGCAGTTCGTTTAGTTCGTTGCCTAGTTTTTCGCGCTGCAACATATCAACTGCGTCGTATTTTTTGACAGCATCCTGCAATCATGTTTTGGATTTTACGACGCACCGGCGCCGCCAACTTCTTCAACTCCTTCAACAACAACTGCAGCTTCTCCAAGGGCAATGCGAACGGTGGCAATCACAGCAATAGCACTCAAGGTAAACCCCCCGATCGCTGATACCTGGGCAATTAATTAGACGCATTTAGCTGCGCCAAAAGTCGGCCCTCAATTAGGATAATTCATCAATAATTAGCGGACTAATCACATTAAGTCTCAAACTTCGGCGAGAGTCAACCATAAATAGCGTTAGTCTTGATATTTGTGATGGGTGCTTTATTGGTCAGAAAAATTGTGGAATGCGAATTAAATAAATGCGATTAGATAAAGAGGCGGTGTTGCCTCAAATTGGTTTCATCTACTTAAGTAATTAACTTTAATTCGGAATATTGTTCAGCTTGTAATTAGCTAGTAATTTCCTAATTTCAATTATGTATCTGTCAAGCGGATCAATTTTATGACAAAGATCAACTCTTTTCATTCTCCAAATATCTAATGACACCAGCAAAATTCCCAATTAAATGAAAAATCACACCTACCTGAAATCAATCATCCCTAAATAGATGAAATTGCTTAATCGTTCCCCAAAAACAAATTGATTAAGATACGAATCGTTATGAGACCAACGTAACTCCGCATATTCTCCTGGAATACCTTGCATTTAATGACTTTCATCAACTCAATGGCCCAATCAATGTTTCAACATTATTCCGATTTCCACGGAAGTTAGGCCCACGCAGTTAGGAAAATCCTCAGATCCGTATGCCAAACATGTTCCAGTTTCAGGACCGACTTCTATTCATAAGCCCAAAACCCTCGACTTGTTATCAAAACAAGTTAATTAAAATTCTCGAAATGACTTGTGGAATATACGCGCCAAATATATGTATATTGTACTGGCTGCATACTCATATTGTTCGCCTTTATCTGTGCCGTATGGCGATGTGGAAACAACTGGGCCAACCAACCAAGGGAAAGCCGAGGGAAAAACTTGGTGAAAAAAAAAAAATTAGAGCAGAACCTAGGAAAGTAAATAACATTGAGGCCCTACAACCCACGTAATAATGAGACTTCGTGTGCGTGTGGGGAAACGTGGTGCGGATGTGACTGTCGAAAATAAAACACTTTAGGCTTCGGTCCCAGGATGCTTTTGTCTAAGCGCTAACTCTCGCACCCTCGTCGAAAATGGCAAAAGATAGAAAACGGAGAATGCAAAGGGATCGGAAAATTCGTGGGGGGGAATAAATAGGGGTGGTGAATGCCGGGGGCAAGCAATCGGAATTTTTAGTTGCTTTTTGTTGATTTTCCCAGACAAAGTCCAACTGCTCCCACTCTTTTCCCTTTTTTTTCGCTTATCTCTAAAGTTATATATATTCAAAAGCGTTTCAGAAAATCCACGAATCAATGGATTTGATGATTTAATATATGCAAAAAAAAAAATAGCCCGTAGAACTACGCCCGCAGAATAACTTAGCAGTAAACATAAATATATTATTTCCTATTTCTGGGCACACAAATTACTGTTTACTTAAGGAAAAAAAAAACGCTTTCAGGGTGCAAGTAAGGGAAAAATATTTGTTTTACATATTTTAGACATAGAAGGTAATATTGTATCCCAAAAGAACTTAATTTATTCAACCCTGTTAAGGGATTAAATATCTGAGTGGTTTTCAACTATGCAAATGCAATCAAGTGCTTAAAAACCATAAATTTAATCAGAATAGAAAAATGAAAAAAAACCCTTTATGTTTATGTTGTTAATTAATAAGCTGAATGGCTGCCAGCAAATTAAAAGCAAACACCTACCAATTGCAATTAAAATATTAATCACGAATTTTAAATGTTGTTTACTAACTCTCGTTTGTCTGGGCCCCAAAATAAACCATAGTTTTCGGCCATATTGATTTTCAACTGATTGAATTTTCGCTAAGCAAATGCGAAACTTTCCAATATTTGTGCTTGTAATTATGTTTTATAATTACAATTGCCACCACATTCTATACTTTGGCGAATGCGAACAGCTGTGCATTGTGGGCCACTTAAAAGGCTTCTTCAATTTGATTTACTACGCCGAGCAGCTGTTGCCCAGCAAGAAAAACAAATTATCTAAGGGAAAACTGTAATGAGTTTGCACAATGAATACATTGAAATGCCACTGAACTGTAAACAAAGTGCTAAATGTCACGGCAATAATTGAAAAACCTTTTTCGCACATCGCTCAACAAACATTGCCATTATTCCCTTTTTTTGCAAATTCGCAAACATTTATGACAGTAATAGCCATTTTTCCAATCAAAACCAGGCAGGAGCGTAAATTAATCGTAAAAAAAAAATTTCATTTGCCAACTTGAACAAAAAACAACAACAAAAACAAGGAGACGCCGCCCTTAAGCTTTTGTCAACATATGTATTGTTGTTCACGCGAGGATATGAGGGCAACAGGAGGACTCGGCAAAGAGAGAGGGAGGACGCGGGGGTGATTTATATGTGTTATGCTAATTTCTGGGTAACATATGGCTGCGGCATTAACCGATAATTATGACAGCCATTTGTCATTGATAATAATGCGTTTGTGCATTCAATTTGCGGAATCTGTGCGGGGAAAATTGTAAAACAAGCAATGGCAATTAGTCGCGGGTGTGTCAGCGTTTGGTTGCGGCTATCTGTGCGTGTGCACAGCAAAGAAAAAATACAACCAAGTTTCTCATTTATATAATAATTTAATTTTCATACTTTAGAGGCTAAGAGTATCTCAGATTTGTATTTGAAAAACTCCATCAGGTAACCCTTAGAATACTCCATAAAAAAATACCTCATTTTAGGTTTCATATTTTTATTTGTTTCCCTTTGTTCCTGTGTATATCTCGGTGCAATTTTCAATTAAATGTGGCTCCTGCAGTAGGTCTGGTTTGTGTTTTTATATTTCTTTTTCTTTTCTTTTTAATTTTGTTTGGTTTTCTGTGTCCTGGTCACTGGCCATCAAATGTGGCTGCTTTCGGCTGGCGGCATCATTAGTTCGTGTTTTCGGCCAGACATCAGAAATAATAATAATAACAACGGCAGAACAGAAAATGTATCATAAATTACGGTTGGCAGTTGGTAAGGAGAATATATCCTGGGCACAGCATGCGAAGAATTATTAGGCATTTATCTGGCGTATTAATAACGCCGCTCCTGTCCTGTCTGCTGGCTTCCAGTCTTTGCCGTCGTGATTTATATCTGGCTGCCGGCGGGCGGCATCATTTGTAATAATTTGTGCTGTAATTCTAAAGTAGAATCGAGAGAAACTTTTATCTGGCGAGATTACGTCGGGGCACAAAACTTAAAGGCGGACCCGGAGTCATAAATTTCCATTCATTTCGGGGTTGAATCCCGGGACCAGAAAACATTGCGTTAAATGTTTGCACACTTTCCGGGACCGCCGCTCTGCGTTCCGCATTTTGGCGATAAAATTGAGTTTTAGTTTGACTTACGGTCTGGCGCGCTTTTCGGAACCTCTCTCTCTCCACTGGTTTTTCCGCTTTTCCACTCCATCCATCCGTCATTTTCAGCGCATGTCGGCCCCCCATATATGGGTTTTTTTATTCACTGTTTAGCCTGACACACTTTCATATTCATGGTCGTTTATGTTTTTTTCTCAGGAAAAGCCACTGCCACAGAAGCTCTTAATCATATTTTTATTTCCGAGTAAATATTTAGAGGTCATCAGTCTACAGCTTCGTTAAAGGACATCAATTTAAAGGGTTTTATGAGTGGCGGATATAGGGAAAATATTTATTTAGACTTATGTAGTATAAAAAATATAAATATGCCATGAAAACAATATTATTGAAAGACAAAAATCAACATTTTGGTGCTTATCAAGTTTTATGACATCTACTTGGGTTATTCCATTAGATTACACATAAGAGTCAAACCCCCAAACAGCACTCAATAAAACTTAAATACTCTCAGCCAGTGAAACTTTAGGTTAATTGAACATTTAAATGCGATTAAGCCAATTCGTGTCGTCACGTATACGCCCGGTTGAGCCCAATTGCAATTAAAGCCAGCACAGAGAGCCAAGCCCACATAATGACCTGCTAATGGGGGCTCGAAAGTCTAGTGGGTCATAAAAATCAGGACGGGGCTATACATTTTTGTGCCATAAAGGCTTCATAGAATCTCACCGCCAGCCACTATTTATTGTCCTTTCCCGCCGCCGATGATCACACCCTCCCTTGAGCACAAACAAAGCCGCCAATAAATCTAATTTTATCACTTCACGACTCAAGGACATACAGGCAAGAAGACAACAAACAAATAAACAACAACAAAAACCTGTACGAAGAATGCGGAAACTTTTTTGTCCCTTCCACACGGCGCACTGTGAATTCCAAAAAAGCGGCACAAAAGCCGCAATAAATTCTCTGATGCATTGAGGAACATTTCTCAATTTCGAAGCTTTGCGCCATAACAACGAAAGTTTTTCCGTAAAGCGGAAACAAAAGTTATACACTGGCAAAAACTAATGTATATTACTTGAGGAGGTATGTCCACAAGCTATTGCAAAAGGGAAAAGCATTTAAAAACAATCATAAAGCAATTGAGAGAAGTTGGTTATGGCAATTTCCGTGTTCTGCTAAATATATTAAAATGTTTTATGCCAAAGGGCTTTTGAAACTTTCACCACTTTCACTTGCTTTTATAATTGCGTGTGTTCTGTGTCAGCGGTTTTCTGGGGAAATGCAGTTTAAGTAATATATTAAATGTATTTAAGGCAATCCAAATTAACAATGTGACTTGTGGGACGCATAATAATAGGAAATCCCTCAACCACGAAAATGTTTCCCATTAAAATATAATTTACTTACTTCAAATGTAGTTTTAATTGAAAATCTTTGCTTGCTTTTAAGAACTTTAAAAAGTAAACCGTACAAAAAAAAACTCAAGTAGACCTGTCGCTTATTTTTCCAAGAATTACTTTACCTATGTTTTTCCCATTCTCCAGGGAAACAGAACTTATTTTTATAAATATTCTTCTAGTATATGAAAGCTTACATGAACGACCCCCATTGAGTTCCTTTTGAAATACAGACCTCCTGGGACTTTTGCAGAAAATGTTTTATCAATAGAACCACGTTGTTGTTTAGCAAAGTTCTTCATGCATTTTTCCACCTCATTTTCATTTTCCGGCAGACAAATATGTGAAGCGGCCCCCACGGAAGGCATATGGACGCCTCAGCGCCGAAGCTGACGATGCCGTGTCACTTGGCCACAAAATCGATGATCCGTTCGATGAGCTAGACGACTTTGAAATGCTGGCAGCGAACGCAAACTCCAGTGCCGGCTGTAGCAGTCATGCTAACAATGGCAATGGCAATGCCAACGAGCCACCAGGTGAAGCCAATGGCAACGTCAATGTCAACGGCAGTGCAGGTGGCGTCGGCGGAGGTGGACTCGGATGCGGGAATGGGAATCTGTTGGCCTGCACGGATGCCGATTGCCAGGGCAACTATGAGGTGGAGAGCGCCCTCTGCGAGCTGGGCCTGTGCCAGGCGAAAGCCAAAACATCAAAGGACCTGACGGCGGCCACGTCAACATCGAAGGAGATTAACGAAAACACAATAAGTCGACTGCACGCCCTGGCCATGGCCGATGATGATGATGACTACGGTGAGTTTTGCTTAAGGTCCGGAGTCTCCATAACAAGGCAGACGCTGCCCGCCTCCGGCAGAGGTACAGTGGAGGCTACTCTAAAAGGGCAAAAGGGTTTTTTTCTGAGAAAAAAACATAAGCTGGTTGTGACACAAGTCCTTGACTTTAATTACAAGTATTCGCAGTTGTTTTATGACAGAATAAGTCGCAATTAAATCATATATAATATATATAGTTCTTTGTTTCTAATTAAATTCCAAAGACTTCCATTAAGCATAGAATAGTTAAATAAAAGTAGAGCCAAGAATATATTTGTAATAAATGCAATCATAAATTTCCCAGATGTTTGCCATTGTATAGGACTTACTGTAAAACTGCTCATATATATCCTATATATATCCCCATAATTTCCAGATGAATCCCTTACCTGCAACGTGTGCGACCGAGCGTTCCATTGTCACCGGCAGCTGGCGTCGCACCAGCAAAAGAAGCGTCACTTCGGGTAAGGGAAATGCACTTAATTAAGCCAGCTGCCGCTCTCACTTTTCACCTGTTCACTTTCTCCCTCCACTCTCTCTGCCTGTCTGTGTATTTTCGCCTGGCTTTTGCCTGGATTTCGTCCCCTCGCAGGTGCAGTGGCTGCGATAGTTTGTTTCCATCACTAATGCTCCTGGAGCATCACAAGGAGGAGTTCGAGCATTGGAGTGACGAGGAGATGGGCAGGCGGGTATGCTGTCGCCGGAATCGCTGTGACGACGACTACTTCACGGACACCGACTCCTTTATCAGCGACGCGGAGAGCGAGGATCTGGAGAGGCTATTGTAATCGCTGGACGCGACGGCAAAGGGAACCGAGGGAAGCAGGACTGACGGGACTGAAAAGGGGGGTTGCTGCCCCTCGACTAAATTTGGTTTTTGGCCATCTCATCCCCATCATTGAGGCAGCAGCCAAGGGGGCGGGAACAAGGTATATCCTGCGGCGAAAGGACAAGGGACATCGGACTTGGGCGCTCGTCTTCTGATGAAGATTGACACACGGGCCGGACCTAATGAAAATGAATTAAACCCCAATCTGGCTGAACGCAAAGCCCCCCAAAAAAAACAGAAACAAACAATGAAAAATGTTGGCTAAAGCCCAAAACAAAAAAGAAAAGTAAATAAAACGCACCAAGACCAGTGCTGTACAATTTTAGCTTTCTTTTTCAGTCAGATAAATATGAACTACTTTTAAAGATTTATTTTAGCAAGCAAGCTTATAAGCTGGTTTTAAGTAGGTGATTTTAATTTAAAACTTCTTAAAATCATTATCAATATTTCTGATATTTAATTTATAAAAAGCCGGTCTGTTTTGACAATTTAATTTGAAAATACTATGCAAATGGTTCTTTATACTTTTACTACTTTATTAAATATCAAGACAAAGAGATAATTTATTGTAAATAATTTGATTAGAATTAGAATCTGCTATTTATAAACCAAACAGTACCAAGGCTTAAAATAATACAAATATTATTCTTTAATATTTAAATATATTTAATATTTTCTATTTTCCGTATTCCTATTTTTGTTTTCGCTTTTTGGCAGCACTGGCTAAGGCCAAATAAAAAATGAATAAGATGAGACGGCAGGACAGAAAAACAAGATATAAAATACTTGTCGACTGTGTTGTCTGTATTTTTAGAGTTCAACTACCAGACCCTGCGCGAGGGTCTAAAAACCCAGTTATATATAATGTAAATGTAAATGTATTATATATCTATGTGTGTGTATAATGAGCTAGTCGAATACGAAAATCCATAAATGGAAATCATATCATTAAATGCATATGTGTAAACCCAAAGAAAACAAGAAAACAAAAACAAATGCTAAACTATTTACCAGGCAACCAAACAAGAACAAAAAAAAGAAACCGCAAGAAAACCAAAAGTATTTTTCAATAAATAAAACTGTGCAAACCAAGCAAACGAAGCGTGTTCGGCAATCTGTACTCATTCATTAAAATGCTCATAAATTTCCAATTATGGCCGGACGACACTTAAGGAAAATTGCTCGCAATTAAAATTTCAGATTTCTTCGCCTTCGCCCGAGCTCATAAGTATGCCACAATATAAATCGGTGGGGCCAAGAAAATAATGCCCCGTGGACATTTCTTAAATTATTCAGCGATGGGAGGCGGGTGGCTTTATTGTGGCATCATTAAAACTTGATTGACTTGATGATGAGCGAATGAAGTGGGCGGAGTGAAATCAGCGCTGGGCGAAAACTTTGCCCGCCTTCAAGGCCATTTACAGACCCGCTCCAGAAATAATTTCCGCCGCCGCAAAAGTTCAACATGAGCCATGGATCGAATCCCGTCTAAGTACCATACATATTCGTTAATGTTGTTCGCATTCTGCTAGGCAATCTCATTTTGCCCGAAAGGGTTCATATTTCGCTTTAATGGCCTTGGGAGCGATGATAACTGCTTGGCACGAACGTTCGATCCGAACTGCTTGAAGGAAGTGACTGCTTGCCGTAAGCAGTGCTAATGATGGCTTCCGGTTTGCAAAGGAATCGCGTGATAAAAGGTAAGAAAACTGTTGAAACAAACAATGTAAATATTTCTCTGGAAGCAAGTCTCTATTGTTAATGTAATAATATTCATTCTACCAAGCAATAATGGGATTAAACCGAGTCACATACACAAAAAGAAGTCTTTAAACTATAAGTAAATCTTAACAAGAATCATTACATACAAAGAAATTACTTTAAATCATCAGGCTAAACTTAAACCACTCACTGCCTCTTACAAAATTCGATTAAGGCTTAAATATTTATCAAAGCAATTCGTTGGGATATCGTAAACCTTTGTTTTAAGTTTCTGATCAAATTTATTATTCAAATGCGGCTTACTACCCACCTCCATTTAAGCTGATTATGAGGAGAGTATATTTCAAATAAAGTTCCCCCACCCCACCTACTCTACCTTTTAGATTTTTGCATACATTAAACGAAAAAGGAATTGTATGTTTTGGGTTTTTGATGACGATTTTCGTCGGATGAGGAAATCAGCCATCGGAAAAGTGCCAAAGGGCCAGGGGAAAGAGCATGGGGGTATTTGCGAGCGGGAGACAAACACGAATTTGCCTTTACAGATAAGTAAATTCATTTCTCATGCTCGACCAGAGAAGCGAATGAACTGAAGAGCGTCCTTGCCCTTGGAATATTCATAGCAGGCACGTAAAATGGATTAGCAGAAAGTTTTCCACGGTGCCAAGCGTGATTCCTGGACGGTCTCCCCACCGAATCCTGATTGATGCCCGACCGAGTTCCGTTCTAGAAAAACAGGATTTGTTTTGGGAATACCGGGGTGAGAGCAACAGTGAGCTTACAAAAACGAGTACCACCATATCCATATGGGCTGACCATCTCGTGTGGACAGGTCATTTGACATTTTGATGGATGCAAGGGCATAAAAGGATCTCCGGAATACGTTCCACTCCTGGTCTCCCCTGGTCTTGGGCAAGCATTAAATTTTGATTTGATTTTATTACGGCACTCGTAAACATTTTATGCGTACATCATACGCACTGTTGGCCAGGCATTTACATAAAAGCCAACAGATACGGCCGTCTACATAGACAAAAACCACAGGGCAGCGAAATGTTTATGTGGCTACATATTAAAAGTCGCTTTCCAAAAGGCCATTCGAGGGCTGAAATTTACATAAACCATTAAGTGTCCTTTTAGCAGATGTTTTCTTTTACTTCTCCCCCTAGACTGTAGGTGTATGCAGAGAAAGAAATTGATGGGTTAGCTAGATAATACTTTTTGGTATTGATATTTATCATTGGGTCTTCTTTTGATTGGTAAGGTTTAAATGCAATCATGATAATCATTTTAAAATGACTAAAACAATCATCTATAATTTGTTGTTACTATCTATTTTCATTATTTAATGTAAAGACAAAAGGTCTTTATACATTATTTGATTTAGCATCTGAATCATTTGCCTCCTTAAAAGCCCCTTTTCCTTGTGTAAGGACTCGCCCTTTGATCTGCCACAAATTGCATAGCCATGATTAGTGGCTCAGCAGGATGGCAGTGTCCAGGTAAATTGCATTTCCACGGCTTCCGTGAATCCTCTGTCATGGCCGCAAAGCCTTAGACTAAGTAGCAAAGACTTTGGCATTATTATCAATGCAGCAGGTTGGAAAATGGATAAAGAAAAAAGGTAGAAAAGCGCTGGTGCTTTTTTTGCATGCCAATCAGGCCAATTCGTTACGTGGCAAATTGAGTTTGAGCCGGCAAGGCAGTCTAAGCTCTTTTTCGTGCCTGCAAGGCCGTGCGGCAGCAAGGCAACCATTAGCTAATTAAGACGCTCCAAGTTGCCTTGGCACCCCCCAAAAACCCTACCCAAGCACCCACAAAAACACACACACACCCCCGACACACATATTACTGGAACCGCAGACAAAGGACTTGCCAGGCACCAGGCGCCAGGAGCTAGATTGCGGCCAACAGAATTTCACACATAACAAAAACTTTGGAAACCAAGAATAGCAAAAAAATAAAAAAAATGGCAAAAAAAACTATAAATGAGAAGACACCAAAACTGTTGCACCCCCCAAAAATTCTTGGAATTGTTTCAAAGGATTCTTGGCCTGGTCGGTCTTTAAAATGGCCTTGAATAACTAATTTCCCAAAAAAGAGAGAACTTTACGAAGTGCTAAGTTTCCTAGAGGAACTTAGCAATTTTCCAATTTATATCATTAGTAAACTAGTTTATACTACTTAGATTTAAGTTGTCCTGACACTTGACATTCATTTAAAGCAAAATGTTTAAGCCTGTGACATTTCTGAAATTTAATATTAAGCTTTAACTAATCTGCTAAGGAGATAAATCTTATTTTGCTGCTGTTGAACATTTAAATCCCTTAAAAGTCCTGTCATCTTGATACGCTTTAAATTAAGAACCACACAATTTCTTTCGCATTCCATTGAATCCCTTCACCCTTTTTCTGCGAAATTAACAAATTTGTAGCTAAAATCAAAGGCTAACCACAACGATTTCCAACAATCCCAGCCATTTTTAGTCTTTAATTTCCGCAGAAATGCGACGCCGGCTTGTAAAGTTAATTAAAAACCGCTGACTGTCATCGTCGTTTTGTCGGGCGCAGTCGCGAATGCGTTCGTCGCAAATGATAATTGTTGGCACGAAGCAGGAACTGCGAAACAATGGGTTAATTAAAATATGCCAAGTCATTGTTCACTGAGGACGCAAGCGAAAACCGGAGGCAGTGGGGCGGGTGTGAATTCTAGTTAAGAGGTAATTTCAATTTTCGCGCACACACATGTGTGCCTCGGTGTAGGCCTCCAAGGGTTAATTGTGCAATTGTTAATCAGAAGTGTGTGTGTGCGAGAGATCCTCACCGACGCCCACATAAATGTGATGTGATGGAACTGCTGCACTTTGTCTTTTCTATGTCGAGAGCACGATAGATCTGGCTAAAAATCGGTGTATGTTCAAGGCGGATATCGGAGCAACTATCGATTGTTGGTCAAGTCTTATTTGATCAGGGTTTTCTTTACTTTTCGAGGCAATTTTGAGTGATTTTTAAATGGTTGTATGTTATATTTTAAAACTATCGATATTTACTATCAAATGTTCAGTTCAAAATCTTCACGTAGGTATCGATATAGGTTAGGGATGGCACAAATAGCGCTAGAGTCGATATATAAATCTTTAAACGTTGCTATATACGAGCAATACATCGATATAATGTTTGATATATGGAACCAATCGATTCGGAAGAAAAGATAAATTAAATATTGCATAAATTAAATAATATTTTTCGGATATTTTTTCGATAATACCGACGTGCTAACGATAAATGCGATATTTTTCGAAATATAAGAATTAGGTATATTGCATTTTACGATGAATTTGTAGATTTGTTAATATGTATATGTATGGGAATTTTTCTGTGAACATAGCTGTACCTACCTCTATGTGTACCAACTTCTAGATATAATTTAAACAGAAATAATCATATCGTTGCCAACTTTCTTGATAGTTATCTACCTAGGTTTCTCCCATCACTATATGCTCTACAGTGCCTACATTGTGTCGACATCCCTTTGGGCCCTCTTCAGCTCCTGAATGTAAAGTGCAGACGTGTTCATAAAAAGTCCCATCCACATGCCAGGAGTTATTCAATGTTCATTGATTAGAGCGCGCACACACACACACACAAAGCAGCCAATGATGTGTATCAAAGTGTGTATCTAAGTGTAATGCCAGATAATTGAAAACAAGCCGGCAGGAGAATGAGATGGAGCAGAAGCAGGAGCAGGGACATGAGTCAGAGCCCGTAGAAAGGCAAAGAAGCTGCCAAAGTAGCAACTGGCAAAGGCTCGAGTGCCTAACAAGCTGCTTTTGCCCACTCAAAGTATAGTATCTGCAACGAGCCCGATGCCTCTGCTAATGGATGGAGCTGCTGTTCGCTATGTACATTAAAGTTGTCCTTCAATCGAGTTGATAGTTTCGCCAATTCGAGCCGAATTTGGGAGGGTCCTTGGGGGAGAAGGATACCAGCAAATATTAACTGTGAGCGCAACTCAACGGATATAGATTATGGCCAAATATTTGATGTATTTAAGCAACGTTGTAGAGGATATCCAAGTTCACCTGGGGTTTGTGAGTTTGTGTGTGTCCCATTCCAACCAATACCCTCTTTTTTTTTTGTTGTCAAGTGTAACCAATTTAAAAAGCCCTTTTCGTGTTTGAGATTTATTTTCTTTTGTCCGTTGTGCCCGGGGGTAAAGTGAAAGGATATCTCTGATTGATGCTTTATATAAATACAAAAGTTCTCCTTTAAATGTAGGCACTTTATTCATCACAAAAAGGGAATTAATTTTCTATTTAAATAAAAAAAAATACTGTATTTAATTTATATATTCGCTTGAATACAATTTAATAATTTACATACATCAATTTCCGGCAAACTGACTATTTAATTAGCTTCTCTTGCAGCCAGCGTCCTTACACTTTTTCATTTTATCACAAAAGCATTTTTAATTAAATTGATGTGGCCATTTATTGGTAATTTTCAACCATTTCGTGCTGCTCTCTCGCTTGTCACGTCTCTTCTGCAACCGCAGAGCATATTTTGTCATGTCGGCTGACATTTATCACATCCAGCTTTATACATATATATATATATATCCCAGCAACATCCGCAGCATGCGCAGCCTTCGCAGACCAACAACCAAAAAAAATATGTATATAAAATAAGATTATTGACAAATATCAATTTGATGCACTGGCAGCAGCGTTTCGCGTCTACCAGCAATATGATAAGCAGCATTTGCCCGACGCTGATTGATGGCTTAAATGCGCGGGCGTTGGTCCAAAAGTGATTTTTTGGCTAAAGCCACCCCTCGCTACGCCCTCTTAGAAAAAATCGCTTTGATTGATGTGCAAACAAAATTATTTTGCTGCATGCTTTCAGGCGAGCGCATTAAAGCAGTCGCTCAAGTTTAGTGTGACTGTGTTTGCATTTCTCACTGCTTGCTGTTTGGGGGG